>JANIJG010010762.1:0-28142 GCA_024611175.1 Megaceryle torquata | reverse complement strand
GACATGAGGAAGAGGACAAAGGGCTGAAGGCTGGGGCTGATGGTGCACGGGGAGGCCGAGCGGGAGTCCCCTGGTGCCTCTCATCTTGGGGGAGCTTGGTGACACTTCCCTGCTGTGCCTGGGCTCCAACTTTGGCTCTTTTTGCTCCGTCTCCATGCACAAGTCCTTCCCTCCTGGGTGGCACAGCAACGAGGGCAGCATCCCCCGATCCTTCCCCCAGCACTGGCTCCTTCCCAGCACCAACAGGATCCAAACCCAGCGGTCACAGACATCGCTGCCGGTGACTCAGACCTGTTATAAAGCTGTCCCAAGGCTGTAATTCTTTAGAAAGCCTGGGCTCAAGCTGGGGCTATTTATCTCTCAACTCCTGATAGAGCCAGAGGTTGGGGAGGAAAAAAGGAGCGGGCTTTGCAGGTGGAACTGGGATCCTGCAGAAACTGGAGGCTGCGGCTGCTGTTCACGAGGTGTTGCCCTTCCCTGGCAGCGACACGCCACGACCAGAGCCTCTCCCTTTGCCGTCAGCCCTTGGGATGGTCCTAGCAGAGCTGGGGCCCTCCAGTCCCTCCCTCTGTGGACCTGATGTTCAAGTAAAAACCAAGTCAGCTTGAAAGCACAAGCATCACCCCCCTGCTCCTCTCCCCGGGGAGGGATGGGAAAACCAGCATCTCTTTGGCTGTCAGGTAACATCTGAGGCAGGGCTGGGAGGTGCGTGGGCACTTCAGCAATAAGCACATTACAGGGGACTCTGTTATGGGGAACGTGCACAAGATCTGCTGGGGAAAGAAGTTCTCCCTGCGATGCAACATCCAGGAGACTCAGATTGACACAAATCAGCCCCCTGAATGAGGAAAGTCTTTCTAAAAAGACAAAAAGGTTTTTTATTTTAGAGCTGAAATGACTCAGCAGTGCCTGTGGCTGGTTTTTCCATACTGGCAGAAGAGCAAACAAAAAGGTGGTGGAAAGACAATGTTTTGGGGTGATCAGAGGCCAGTTCCTGCTGCCATTTGCTTTTCCCTTTCTCCCCAGTTAGACATAGACCAGAAAAATATTATTTTTGCAGGAGGTCTAGGAGAGTTGTCTGGTTCAGGACATCTCAGCCCTGGGCTCGGTGGCTCTGATGGGGAAGCAATTCCCCATTCAGCTCAGAGGTGCAGGCTGGAGCAATGTCTGGAGTGAGCTCTGGCTCAACGTTTATAGGATATGATTTCAGCTATTATTATAACCATCCTGTATTGCATCGTCTAATAAAGACATCAATTTAAAGCCCTTACAAGTGGCAATTACCTAATAAAATGCAGTAAGGATCTTCCAACTTGGCAGTAAAATTAGCATTACCGGGTTTTAATTAATAGCCCAAGCCTGAATGGCTCTTCTATGTCCTAGGCGAGAGGAATCGCTGCGTGATCTCGTATGCAGATGGACCAAGACTAGGAAAAAGAAGTCAATTAGCCCCCCCAAAAATTGCTCCGTGCCCTGGAGACAGACGGGTGCTGGAGCTGCAAAGGGGGACGGGTAGGGTCTAGCTCATGGTACTGGTGCAAATGATGGAGTTGCGCAGTCTCTGCGGGTCACCTGCTGTCACTGCCTGGTGGATGGAGCAGCGATGCCGCTGGTCCCGAGACCCCGTTGCGTGAGAAATCCGTGCGAGAGCCCCCGAGCCCCTTGGGAGCCACTTGCTTGCAGAGCCGCGTGGCTTTGCCATCGCCCCTTCTGCCCTCAGCCCGCGGGGCTGGGGGGCAATTCCAGTTATTTTTTTTCCCCCCAGTTCCATGGAAGATCGTGCAGCAGGGCTGGGTGCCAGCGGGGTCCCGTCCGTGCCGAAGCCGAGCTCTGTGCCTCCCCTGCCCCTGGGGATTTGGGTGAGCTCTCTGCTGCCCTTACAGCCGCGCGCGCGGGGACAGGATTTGATCCGGTGTAAAACGGGCTGCGACAAAGTCAACCTGTCAAAACCCACTGAACAAATTTGAAATGGCAGGGTGACTTTATACCTCACCGGCGCTTTGTATCGTGTAACCGCAGGATTTTTTGATGTGCTACAAGAAGCCCTAGAGCTAGGCTGACTTGTGCTGTCAAACCCCGGTCCTCCCTGTCTTTTTTAACTCGCTCCCCGTCCCGTTTTCCTCTGCAAACCGGTAGCTCGTGGCTAACTGGCAAGCTGCCCGGTGGAAGCAAATGGCAGGGGACACGGCGCTGATGGAGGGAAGGACCCCCCAGCGCGTTTCTCAGGAGGGTGGCTCCATCAGACGGAGAAATCGCGACTCTCCGGCGAGATTGCTTTTCTGGGGTGGAGGGAGGGGAGAGAGCGAGCGCAATCTGCCTGCAAATGTGCGCGTTGGAGAAGGGAAAAAAAAATCAAACCGCTGTGTTGAGCAAAGCCAATTTCCTCTCGGACCGGGAGGCGGCGGGGAGAGGGAAGCGGGAGCTCAGATTGGTGCTTCCCGAGCTAATTGTATTGACAAAATAATGGAAGTATTTGTATGCGCTTGTTCTTGTTGTGTATAAACTATAGCAAATAGAAATCTACGCGTTTGCGTTTGGCTGTTTTGGTTTGGTTTTTTTTTCTTTTGATACTGCTGTTCTCAGGCAGTTTGGAGCTGGGAAATGATGGGAATTCACTGCGCTGGTGGGTGAGCAGGAGACTTTATCTCCTACCGTACTCCTCCCCTCGCTGCCCAGGGATGAGCAGGGGGAGAGGGGAGGGATGGGGTTTAGTCTCCTGCTCGTGGCCCTGCAGAAGTCACACCCCATTTGTTGTCCTCCCCCCCCATGCTGCTTAATTTAAAGGATGGCTTTTGATTAAGGAGCAGGAGCCAGGGCAGTCACGGCGGGGTGGCAAGAGGCTACCTGAGCTCTTGGGCTCCGTGCGAGTGCAAGGTCCTGTTTCCAGCAGAGCTGAATGAAACACTATCCTGAAACACATGGTTCCTGTACCCGCAGCAGCTGCGCTGCCTTCCCTCTGTCAGAGAAACCGGCTGTGTCTGCCCAGGGTGTACTACACTCTCATTTTGGGTGGTTTTTGCTGCTTGAGTTTTTTTTGGTTCAGTAAATCTGCTCCTTGAGTCCATTTCAGCAGCGAGGGAATCCTCTCCCTTGGGCTTCCCCTGTTTTATGGGGGGGTTGTCACACGCTTGTGAGTGTGATGCTGGAGAACGGTGCCGTGTGAAGAGTTATCTGCTTAACGTGCTTGGTGATTCCCAGTCTGGGATCAGGCAGCCAATATTTGGGCCATTTAGAGCCAGGGATGGATCCCGCATCTCTTTGTGGTCACTTGCAGTGTGTTAGCAGAGCTGCAGGTGTAGCTCTATGGGGCATCTTCTCCCCAGAGTTTTGGAGCCCAGATCTGAGCTGTTGCTGGATAGACAAGGGAGCTTCTACAGGAAAGCTTTGGAGCCACTTTGTTCAAGGTGGTCACTGCGAATGTCTCTGCTTTGAGGATAGAGGGATGGAGAAAAAGAGCTAAGTGACTGGTGCTGATTCCTTCCAGGCACCTCTGCGGGGCTTTTTGCAAGGCCTGAGCTCCCTTGTCCTCTGCCAGTGCTGCGCAGGAGGGAGCCCTGCTGCTGAACAGCCCTTTTGGTGCTTCCAGCCGCCCTCACCGCCCAGCTTACCCAGGCCAGCGCTGCTAAAAGGACCGAGAACTTTGGAGACAGTACAGAGGAGCCAGGAGCCCTTCATAAAGTGTCACTGATGTGGAAATACAGGATCAAATGAGTAGCAATTCGTGTGTCACCGCATGACAGAACAAAACCCTCTACCGAGGAATTAAAGCCATAAATATCCTACAGAGCCCCTTCCTGCTAACATGTTCCTGACATCTGGAGTGGCAGCCCACTGGAACCTATCTGCTGTCAAAGAGCTGTTGCAATTAAGTCGTGAATGCAGAGGGGAGAAGGGGGAAAACAATTTTTTAAATGACTTGGCAGGTGATGGAAAACCAAAATACCCTTTTCCATTAATGCGAGCAAATTTACCTTAAAAGGAACTGGGTTAGAGACTAAGTAAGTTAATTGCTGGAGTCAGTCAGTCAGTTTTCGGTCTCCTTGGGGCCAGCGCGGGAGCGATGGAGGGTCTATGGTTGGGTTCCCACCTAGGTCTATGCTGCTGCAATATTTAACGCTTTCTCGGGCTTCTGTGCTCCGCCGGGGCTTGAGCGGGCAGGCGATGGGGTGGAAACGTGGCCGTGGCCGGCAATGGGGAGGCAGGAGAGGCTTTTAATGAGGCTGTGCTGGGTGGGAGCTCTTGGGGTTGTTGTTGTGTGTGAGGCACTGGCTGATGCTCCCGTTGTGTAGCAAAGGATGGGGGGACTAAGCAGAGCTGCTGGGACTAGAGCAGGTACCAGAGTGGTGACTTCTGGTGTAATTAGCTGGAGTCGTGCTCTTAGGAAGCTGGAGGAGCGTGTCCCTGCACCTCGGGTTCTCCCAGAGCCTGATGGGTGCCAACAGTGAAGTCCCAGGGATCCCTCGCTGGGTGAGCGTTGCCCCTTGCTCTTGGGGGGAGCTGAGGTTTGGAGATGGAATGACCATGTGAGTGTCACCATGCTATTGTCCCTGCTTCTGAATTGCTGTGCTCAAAATCAGTAGGTTTTTTTTTCTCCTCTGGCAGCCTAAGGAGGTGCTGTGCAGCCCCTTGCAGGTGGTCCCCACCCCACTGTCCCTCCTGCACGGCAGGATTTCACATGCCTCAACCTGGCATTAGCCACAGCACCCATCCAAACCTTTCCCACCCTGCAGAGCACCACAGACATCCTGTGCAGGGCTGCCCAGCCTGTCCGTCTGTCCTGGCAAACGCCGCAGTGATGGTGCCTGCAAAGCCTCATTTGAATTCTGCGCGGCTGCTCGGTGCCATCCTGCTCGCTCGCCTTTCGGTGCTCCTCGCAGAGGTGGGACCGCGCTCGATGCGATTTGCATTTCTGGAGTTTACAGGAGGTGTCACGAAGCAGATATACTGGCAAGCTGCGTCTCGCAGAGAATTTATTTCGTCGGGGTTTTGCTCCCTCCTTTCCAATCTGGCCGGTTTGATTTCGATTAGAGCATCAAACCGCTCTGCTTAGATTATTAGACACCAAACCCAACGGCAGGTTTTGTGCTGGGCTTGTTTTTTTCCTCCTCTTTGCCCCGCCGTTTGGCTCATCTCCAAAGGGCCAGCCGTTGTGAGACTGCCGCGTACATGTCTTCGCTGGAAATGTTCCTCGCTGGCCATCTAAAAATCAGGAAGCAGAATTGATCCCGTATGCCTCGGATGACCGGGCTGAGCTCAGAAATAATGAATCGCAGTTAATTGGAGGCTGAGAGGTCCAAAAGTGCTTCGGTGACTTTTTGCTCTTGATCTTATTGAAGTAAAAGGACCCAGTTTCCAGAGGGGCAGTGCCCAGGTACTGGAGAAGCTGTTTGAAAATTGCCAGTCACTTTTGGATCCAGTTTGCCAAACATTATTCCACTAGCAGCTTGGTCTTGATTAAACCATTTTAATTCCACCCCCCCCCCCTTAATTTGCATGAACTGGGGGAGAAGACCTAATCTGAGTAGCCTGCCACGAGTGGTCAGAGCTCCTCTCCTGTTCACTCCCTTTGGCTTTAAAAGCAATGATGTTTTCTTCCCAGCCCCATCTGCTTCAGCACGTGCTCTCAAGGGCTCTTTGGGAGGGTTGAGGTTTCTTGTGTCTGAAATAAGCACAAGGGCTGCGGCATCACCTGGAGGAGCAGGGTGGTTCCTGCTGTCTTCCTGGGGTTGGGTCCATCTCAAAGGCAGGGGAGAAACCCATCCTTGGAAGGAGCTCCTAGAAGTCCTTGTGTCTCCTTCCTTGCAGGCAGTTGCTGAGGGCTGATGCAAGCTGGACGTTTTCACGTGCTTAAAAATAAGCAAATTGTGGCCTTGAAGAAGTTTCTTGGTGGCTTTGTAGAAGGAGAGAGGCTAAAGCAGCTCGGCCTGAGTCGTGCCATGCATGCACATGGCATGGAGGGGCTGAGCGAGGAGCAGGGGTGGGGAGAAGAGAAGCCATGTGATATTTTTTTTTCTAACCAGCAAGGCAATTGCAGGCTCGCTGCAGCAGTTTCAAGGGCAATGTCTCCGTTATACACCATCCAAGCTGTTCCTCACCAGTGCACCTGACCGCACCGTCCATCTCTAAGCTCAAAACACCCACCAAAATCAAACAGGACTTTACCTTCTCTTCAAACCTCCCCTTGCAGAGCCCATGCTGAAGCAGCGACCGCGTTGCTTGGGCTACACGGCCATCCTCTTGTATTATTCCGGGTAAATAATGTTTAGTTTTTCCCTCCGAGTGAACAGCCTCTGAGTCCGTGTGGTAATTTCAGGCCAGCTTGCAGCGTCTGGGAGTTTAACTCTCCAATTTGGCCTGAAGCAGTGCTGGGCAAATTGCTCACAGCAACTAGTTTATTCACCCCCGAAGGCGGTTTTGTGCTGACCCAAGCGATCTACTCAGCACATGTTTTCAGCCAGGAAAAAAGAAATTAAAAGCAAACAAAAAAAAAGAGAGACAAATGGTTTCCAAATGGTGTTTTCTATAAAGCCAGCTATACAGACTTGTTGTTTTGGTTTTTGGTTTGTGTTTGGTGTTTTTTTAAGGGATGGTGAAAGGAAAAAGCCATTTGAAAGCAGCGTGTTTCAGCTGGTTCAACTGTTGGGGCTTGTTTTCAGCCTTAGAAACACACGTTACGTGTTTTTTAACTGACCTGTGATGTTGGTGGCTCGGTCTTTTGAGTTGTCAGGAGGCCAAAACAGCCTGTATGGCTTCCCTGTGTGGGAAGAGGGAGGGGAAATGGCTAAAATAGGAGCTGTTTCGTTTTGTACGTGCTATTGGAGACCCCTTTCGAGTGATTTTACATACAGACCTGGATGACGCAGGGTCCCCAGGCATCATCTTGATGCTTTCTTTCAATGTGAACCACCACTGGCTTCTAAGGGCTAGTTTAACCCTTTCCTTCAGCCCCAAAGGCCGAGGTCCATCCCTGCTCCAGCTGCTCTCTGGACAAGAACCAGCCTTGACTCCCTCGGGGTCACTGCTTGGTGGTAGTGAACGCTTGGCTTCTCCAGGAGACAGCTTTGGCTGGCTATTTTGACACACAAAGCTGAAAGGCATCTCCGTCTTCCCCAAGCCCTCCTGGCTCATATCACACACCCGTTAGGCTGCCTGGGAGACTGGGAAGTGGCAGCTCCCTAATGAGGAAGGAACTGGAAATGCAGAGCGTGGGGACTGTGGCATCGTGGCAGAGTTTTCTGGGCACATTTAGAGCACGGAGCCTGGTTATTTAGAGACAGCTCTGCAAGTCTTTTCACCACGTCTCACCAAGCAGAGCTGCAGTTTCCTCTAAGAAAGGCTGCTCAGATCTGCTCCCTAAACTTTATGGGTGTCCTCCAGCAAATGGGTTCCCCGGAGAGAGGCGGCTGCTGAGACGAGGAGCTTCGTTTGAAACGGGTGAAACGCGGCGCCAACGGTTCCGAGGAAAAAAGGAGAGCGGCGTCGATGGTTTTGTCTTATTTAATGCTGACATCCTGAGGTCAAGCTGCTCCTCTCCAAGGAAAGCACAGCAGCATTAGTCAAACACAGAAAACTCTGCCTTTGTAGTTGTGCTGCATGATTTATAAGCCACGGGGGTGTAAAAAGAAGTTTTTCTCTAGAAATACGAGGGAATATTTCCATCTTTTAGTCTCCTTGTTGCGTTCCCTTGCTCATTTTAACTTCAGTTTTACAACATCAAAGCGCTGGAGTTGAGCTCTCCTGGTACCCGTTTGCAGGCTTCAGTCTCCTACCACGTCTGGCTGCTAGCTCTTGCCAATCGTACGGCAGTAATACATCACACAGACACCATCCCACGTCCCCCTGGGTTTCGTTAAATGAGCACCTCCTGTTCAAAATAGATGGTGAAATACCAGTAATGTATATAACGTGCTGCATCATCTGGCACAGCAGCAAGAAATCCATCTCTGAGGCACTTGGAAACGAGTGACACGAGCTTTGTCAGTGCTCGGAGCACGGGGCGGATGAAATCCAGCTCTCTGCTGGCCTCGGGATGGAGGTTTCCTTCTCCAGCCCTGAGCCCTGCTGTGGTGTTAGGGAAATGCCAGGTCATCCCTTCCTGAGACCATTAAGGGACTGGGGTGGTTATTGCTGCTCTCAACTGGTCCTCCTGTTTAGTCTCGGAGACCAAACGGCAGCACGTGAACTGCTGATGGGGTCAAAAAGTAAAACTCTCTTTTAGTCAGGATTTCAAAGTGATGCAGGGCTTTGTTTCATTCTGCATTTGCAACTTTAATGTATTCTTCCCCTGCACTCCCACCCACTCCTCACACTCAGCCCCAGACTTTCTACTCACATGGCTATCAGTGTCACTTCTGAAACATGTCTTTCCCTGAAAATCCAGCTTTTCATCAATTAAACATTTTTGACAGCTTTTCTGAAACAAATCCTTTTATTAAAAAAAAAAAATTAAAAATTACTCTTACTTTCCAGCAAAGTTTTGGTGGTTTTACCTTAAAAGACTCCAGCAAAAAGGAGCTGGCTGAGCAAGATTTTGGGGCAGCTTTGGGCCGGTGCCGTGGGGCACAGCCCCAAGCCTGGATCTTGTCATCGTTTCCATTACTGCCATTCAGTGCTTGTGCAAGTCACTGGGAGGGTGGGTTGGAGAGGACTGGGATGGAGCTGTGTGTACTGGGTGCTTCTTGCAGCGACTTGCAAGCTCGAGCGGATAAAACGTGACCGCATCGTGGGCGACGAGCGGCACGTTTCTGGACCCGTGTTCCTGTGGTGTGGGCTGCAGGCGTGAGGTTTGCCCAAGGTGCTGCCTCTCCTGGCTCTAATCACCCGGTGAGCTCTTTTTCTTGGTAGAGCAGGTAAATCTCTTGCTTACTTCATCCCCTTTATCCTCTTCAGCTGCCTGACTTGAGTCCTTGAGTGTGACAGAGGAGTTTATGATCTGAAATAAGCTTCTTTTGAGTACATAGCCTCCGGTCCTTCCCCCTCTCCTGTGTTTGGGGAGCAGGGGCTGAGCGTCCCAACCCAAACACACCAACCACCTTATAAACTGTAAACAAAACAATCGTTTTCTTTTGGTAAAAAGCAGAAAAGGGAACGATAGATTTTTAACAACAAATTTGCACCTCTAACTTCTGCGGCCAACTGTGCCCAGACCTTGCCCTCTTGCCTCAGAATATGTCCCATGTGTTGTATCTTCTATAAATGCAGCTTAAGACTGTCTACGCTCTTTACTTTTCCTGAAAGCACTTGTCTTTCTCATGCAGCCTTCTCCTCCCATCTGAATCGGATTTAATTTTCTTGCCTGGTGGCACTTTGAAGGCCCTAATGAACAGAAGGTCCCATCCTGTAGTGCCAGTCATCCAAAATTGGTTTTTGTGGGCATACAAATGCTTAAATGATAAGACAGAACTGGCAGGACATGATGGCTTTGCAATGACTTGCAGACTCCTTTAATTAAGGTGAACATGTTTAGCTGGGGAAAAAAAAAAAGCGCAGTCCATGAAAGTATGCTAAGCATGTTGATTTAATTGGCAATTACTGAATTTAAAGTTAAGCATTCAAGTGTAGCCAAACCCCTTGTAAGACAAAGTCTGAGCCCAAAGTCCTCCGAGGCAAGCACCAAGAAAATGAGGCAGAGAAAGATTAAATGCCTCGCCCAAGGTCGTGGGGAAAGATGTGCTGGAGCTGGGAGTTGAGCTGGTTTTTGCTGCAGCAGGTAGTTTTGGGGCTGTCTTTCCTCCGTGGCATCGCTCGTATCCAGGGAGCGTTCTCCTCTCTCCCTGGCAGGGTCGTAGAACTCAAGGAGGCTTTCTTAATCTTCTTTTGTTCGTTGGCTTTCTCTTGGTGTTATTCCCTTCTCCCTTTCCAGTGGAGTTGGGAACGTTGTGGAGCAGCTGACACAAGGCTTGTGGTTGGTTTGAATCTGTCTTTGTGCTGCTGGTTCAGAATGGTTTCCTGCCATCTTTCCCTTCCAAATCCATTGGTGTTTTGGATCTGGTGTCGTGTCTGCAACAGCCACTGACCTTCGTACTACATCCCAGCCTCCTTAACCTTAGAGGAGCTTCCTTTGGGTTTTTTTTGACCATGCTGGCAGGACTGTGAGCACCAGCCAAGGACTTGCAGAGCTCGGTGCTGCCCTCCAGAAAATAGCACTTGTGCTTTTTATTCAAATACTGTGGTGTGGGGTTTTTTCTTTTCCTTTTTTTTTTTGTTTTGTTTGGTGGTTTTTTTCCTAAAAAGGGACTAGTTTGTCAGTTTTCTTGCAGTTTTGCCACGAGCTCGCCTCTGGGGAGGAAACATTGTAGTAGGAAGTTGAGCTGCTACGCTGAACCTTTTATTTCCTGCAAAGGATCATTTAAATTATGTTTTCCTAGCAGGGAAACCTGCATTTTGCAGCCAAGCAGCTGAATGAGCTGGTTCCTCCCTGAGCTTTACAAAGAATCACAGAATATCTCAGGTTGGAAGAGACCCACGAGGAGCATCAAGTGGTGAAACATTCTCCTGCAACAGGTGCTCTTGACTGCAAACCAACAGTGGTTGCGGAGGTGGACCAGGGATGGGGATGATGGAAAAGGCTTGTACAACGTCACCACTTCTGCAATTAGCTACGTGGGACTTAAGGGATCCAAGGGATTTCTGTGCCAAGTGCTGCCTTAGAGAGGCGATGGTGCCACGCGGGTGTAAACTGGCTGGAAGCCAGGAGGGTGTGCGAGGAGGGAGAAGAGGCTTTGAGGAAAGATGGAGGGACTTTCAGCCTGGCCAGGAGGTGTGCCAGGGAAAGGGGCCAGAAATCCAGGGAACGGGGCCAGGGCAGGGTTATTATAATTCCTTGGAGGATTGATTTGCCAGTGACTAAAGCAAAAGAAAGCAGCGCCCTGAAATGGAGACTATAGCTATTTTGCAGCAATTAGCTGTCGCTGGCAGCTGCTGCTTTTGGAGGGGAGCCGAGGGCAAGCCGAGGGGCAGGGGCTGGGCTGTTTGCACCCTTCAGGGATATCCATCAGCCCCTCATGTCGTGAGGCATCCTTTGGAGAAGAGGAGGTGGTTGCTGTCCTTCCAAGTGAAGAGCTGCTGTAAGATGCTGGGTTACGTGATGTTAGGTCCCTGTGGTTACAGTAGCCAGTTATGAGGGTCCTCAAATGAAATCAGCCCCTGCTTGGTGAGATTACTCCCACGGGAAGGGACACTGCTCCCTGGCAGCCCAGAGGGCTGCCTGGAAGGGTTCAACTCTCTCCAAAGCTCCTACGAACAGGACCCTCCATAGAATCATTTCGTCTCGAAGAGACCTTCAAGATCATTAAGTCCAAGCTTTATTCCTAAAACCACTAAACCATGTCCAGCAAGAGAGGAGTTAAATGAACACATGCGTTACTACTAGTGCTTGTACCAAGTGCGGGGTGTATTTATATATGTGCCACTTATGTTTTTACACGATGCTGTAGCATGTGGAGGAAGGTGGACATGCTTGGCAGATATCTGCCAGGATGCTGGCAGTGTGCTGCAGGAGAGGGCAGCACGGGCTGGGGGTGGGAGGATGATGGCAGGAGTCGCTTCTTTTTACAGAAAGTGAAAAATCAATCCTTGACCTTTAAAGGAGTTTATGAATTCCTGGCTGAGGGATCAATGTGCATTGATTTTTGTGTGTCTGCGCGGGCTCGCCGTGTACACTGTCAGGTGAGGAAAGCTGAGTTTTGCTGAGTCTGGAGTGGGCAGAAGCAGGTGCTGTCTCTGCTGAGCTGCCAGGAGTGAAAACATTATTTTTTCCCCCCTTCTTCCTTGCCTTTTTCTCTGTGGCAGCCATGAGTCCGGGGGTTAAGGTCACCGGGAGATGCTGTGTTTGGTATTTTGGTGATGTTGTGCTTCCCTGCCCCGCTGTGCAGAGACCGTTACCCCACCCAGCAGCTGAGTAGATGCTCCTGCCACCTGTAAGGTGCCTTGCAGAGCTGCCTGGGGTGTTTCAGGCTCTCTGCCCTCAGTACTCAAAGGGTCTGCAAGAGGGGGGAGCTGCTGGCTGGTTTTGGGGAGCAGCACCGCTGGCGATCCCCTGGTGTAATTCAGGCTGGGGCTGTGCCTGCTGGTCCCAGGGGTGATTTCTGGCAGCGGGCAGACAGGGCTCTGCCGTGGAGTAGAGGACAGAAAAGCCCCTCCTGTGGGTGCATCACTGTGCAGAGATTTGGTGGCAGTTGGGGCTGTTGCTCTTGTCCCTTAGCCTGGGCTTACCCAGGCTAGCAGAGAGAACCCAGATGCCAGTGACGACTGCCTAGGTAGCAGCAATCAAAGCTTTTCCCATTCCCACCCCAATAAACCAGCACTTTTCTCCAAGGCTGCAGACTCAGCCAGCACTGGAGTTAGCTTAATGAATTAAAACGGCGTGGCTTGACCTCGGAGGTGTGACGTTCCTCCTTGTGAATGAGGATTTAAGGGAGGAGATGTGCTGGCAGCCCCGTTTCCCGACCTGCTCCCATGAGACGCGTGAGCAGAAGCAAGGCCCTCCTGTGCACATTGCTATATATACTGGGTGTATATTCACGGCCGCCCACTGATCTCCCGAGATGAAGCCGTACGAGCTGACAGCTGCAGAGGAACCGGGAGGTGCTGGGGGTGGTTTGGGAACAGAAGGCTCGGAAGCCTGCTCAGCTGCTACGGGCTGGGGAGGGGAGCAAGGGAACAGAAAGGCTGACGTGTCTCAACTCACAAATGTTGAAGGAAGACACGGCACGAAATATGGGCAGCCAACAGCATGGGCCTGAGCCGAGTCTCTGTTGTAGCGGGAGGGTAACTTCTGTTTTCTGCAGCAAGCCCCACTTCCTGGTGGGCCAAAAGCACCAGCTGATAGTTCAAGGGACTGTGCTGGAGTTGGGTACAGATGGGTTTGGAGACCTCCATCTTCATCCCACGAAATGTGGGAAAGTAAGGTTACGAGCTTGCTCCTATAATGGGGAAACTGAGGCACAGAGAATGAGGTAACCCATGGTGTCTGCAGCAGAGCCAGGATGCAAATTCAGCCCCAGTTCAGTGTTATTCAGAAGATCCATCTTTTCCCTATTGCATCATCTCCCTTGGGGCATTTTCTACATCTATGATCAACAGTGAAATTTGGGAGGAAGAATACTCTCTTCTGGGACATCAAATTTACCTTTATTGACTGGCAGCACAAGGGGGTGGGAGCAGAAATCCCCCAAAATGTTGTAGCATTCCGTGGTTTTAACTACAGTGGACCTGTGGTGAAATACAGTCTCCCCAGCCTCATCTCTGACTGCTTTCCTCCACCACAATGAGTATGACAAGAGGAAGATGTTCTCCTGTCTTCTGGTGGTTTTCTCACTGCATCCACTGACTCCTCTCAAATCCTATTGCTGCCAGACCTGCTGTGGGGGGAAAGGGGTGGAAGGAGACATAGGAGACTGGTCCTGCTGACACTGGGGGATTTATTCCCCACCTCAGGACCTTGCTGGTCTCTCCCTGGTTGGTGATGCCTGGGCAGGGTTTGAGGGGACCGCAGGGCAAGACCTGTGAGGAAAAACAACCCGCCTGGTTGGCGAGGATTCTGATGCCACTTTATTTAATCTGACAATTTCTCCAGCCTCTCCTACTGTCTCTTCTAATGTATTCGTATTTGTTTGATCTCCTACAAACTTCCCCTCTCTGATCTTCTGATGAAATAATAAATCTGGGGCCCTTGAAGACATTTCACGGCAGGAGAGTCTAAACGAAAACCCTTTTAAGCATTTAGAGGTTGTTTTTTTTTAATGTGACAATCCCCTCCTGCAAGGGTACCGTATATACTGGATTGCTCGTGGCTGCTCCCTGGGAAATAAAACCCTGTTATTTCCAAGGCTGGATCAGCTTCTCTGTCTGTAGAATCGAGGATGTGGAGTTTCCTCCTGCACGTGGCTGAGGGACTGAGAAGCAGAGGGTACTGGTACTTCCCTGTATCCAGGGTGTGACTGGTATAAGGCAGACTTGCTGTATTCAACTGTGGCAGGGAGGAAAGAGGAGTTTGAGGGAAAGTATTTTCTTATTTTTCTTCCTTCAACTGCTTTAAAAGATTAAAAAAAAAAAAAACCCAAACAAAATGGGTAGGATTTTTTTTTCCTGCTGAAAGAAAGGAATAGGGGTAATTGTGGGCAGCTCTAATCGCTATAGTGATAACCTTTGTACAAGCTGTGGTCTGATCTGTTTGCAGTCCTTGCTGCTCTGGTTGTAAGGCTGGAATTAATTAAAACCAGCAGCCTGGGAGCTGTGGGCAAGTTGGATCCATCTCCTGAGTTTTACCACAAGCTTTTTAGTGGCATAAAACCTCTCGCGGCACCGACGCGATGACACCAAAGTCTCCTTTTATTCAACCTGAGACATTAGGAAGTGCCCGAGTAGGAACTGCTGGAGCTGCCACAACCACGCTGGACGCTCCCTGTCCTGAGCAGAGCTCAGACCTGCTGAGTGGTGACTCCAGCTTGAACATTTTCCAGGTCTCGGGTGCAGATGCCCTGCAAAAATAACCCCTCTTGAGCCCTCTGTGCTGAGCCTGTAGCAATTCATGGGGTCTTCACAATTTTCCTGCAAAACCTGAGCTTTTTCCTTCCAGCTCTTCCTATAGGCACAGCCCATAGGTTTAATTCAGGAGGGTCACGCCGTGCTGCCCACGCAGCTCACCCTTTATGCCACCCTGAGAAGCAAAGCGGATGCCTCCCTTCCTATGGCAAAGGCAAATGCGGCGCCGTCTCTTTGAGCTGCCGCAAACCCCGCTGAGAGCGGAGGGTTCTGGAAAGCGCAGTGCCATCGTGTGGCTTTGCTCCTGGTACCTGCTTGTGAGGCAGGGACAGAGGCTTAGGGGTCCCCACGCAGCTCTGCAGGGCCAGCTCTGGGAGGTATCCCCCCCATCTCTTATTTCTTTACAGCGTGTAACGATGTTTTGTCCACTTAGCGGTTTCGGCTGCTGCTGATTTTCATCGCATCAGATCCCTCAGTCTGCAGCATCTGATTCCATCAGTGTCTAGGAGCCCCTAATCGTGTTTGCTGGTGTTTAGGTTTTGTGGAGCGGGAGGAGGGCAGGTTTGGGGAAGCCAGTAGAGAAAGAACATCTCGTGCTGGGAAATGAAGCGGCTCCGATCCGGGTTGTGTGTCTTTGTAAGGGAGAGGCACGTTTAGGGAGTCTCTGGAGTCTGGAGCTGCATGCGATGGCAGCCCACGGGAGGTCCTGGGGCTGTGATGCTCGAGTATGGTGGGGTTTTGAGCTGCTGGGTAGACTTCCAGAGCCCATCCTAGCTCTGTAATAGCAGCAGTTCCTCATGAGCTCATCTAGTGACGTTGGGCAACTGACCCACCAGGTCTGAATGTCTTCAGCCGAGCGTGCAGTGCCCTGAGGAATGAGAACGTGCTGCAAAAGCACCCACTAAGCCCTCCGAGCTTCAGGGAGAGGTCGGGCTGTCCTCTCAGCTGTAAAGGGAGGGAAGTAGCTCGGTCGGTCCCAGTGATGTCATCATACAGGTAGAAATGCCACCAAACGGCTTTGGGAAATCAGTCGTGCACCAGCTCTAGACCCAGAGCCACGCGGGGCTCGTGCTAACCCCTGCCAGCCCCTGCGAGGGGCCGTCCCCTCCCCGGAGGGTGACACAGCCCAAAACTGCATCGAAATGGCAAATCCTTCATTAGCTGAGGGGGAGGTACCTTTCCTTCCTTCCTTCCTTCTGCCTTGGGGTGAGGATGGTAATTCCTTTTCTCCTGTGCTAATGGATGTCAGTAAGTGCTTTCCCAAAGCGTGCCTGGCTGCAGGAGAGCCAAGCGCTGTCATTATTTGCATCCCAGTGGCCCTGAGAAACTTGGGGCGAGAGCAGGACCGGTACTTTGTGCCGGCTTGTGCACGCGGGCTGCTCGCAGCTCTGCATAGAGAAGAAGGGGGAGGCAATGGAGAGGGAGAAAACGCTTTAACCAAGGTCGCTGAAGGAGAGAACAGCTCAGGTATTTTATTTTCTAGACCAGTACTTCTCCTTGTGCTTCTTTTTATCACCGTCCTTTTTTTTTACCCCTTTTCCCATGTTGGCACCTGCTCTTTCGATCCCATCCATTGCCAGTGTTTGGGCATTGGCTAAACATCCTTAAGTGATTTTAAAATGAGGGGAAAAACACGAGCTAGGAAGAAAATAATGAAGTTTGTGGCCCTGAATCTTAAGCAGTGGCTTTGGTTGGGGCTGCGTGGTGCAGGCGGGTGAACTCGCCCCTTTGCAAAGCTTCCCAGCCAATTGGCGGGTCCCCTCAAGCCAAGCTGCTTTATAATTAAGTGATAATTGTTTTTGCTGGGGAGCTCACAAGAAAGATAAACAGCTTTGAGGAATCAATAAGCATCAAGGTCACAGGCTGAGTTATTTACTGAATCATCTGCAATTTATCTCCCAACTTTTCTGTACAAAAAGAAAACAGTGACTGCTTCACGGAGGGTTTAGAAGTACCAGGGTGAGCGTCATTACTTTAAAACAAAGCAAAACCTTGCAAATTTGTTGGCTTCGTGGGGAAAAAACCTTCAGAATGAACGAAGGAAGGTTTGGGGGCGAACCGACGGGGTGCGATAGAGTTATCCACGCACGTGCAGGCGCAGGTCTGCCCGTGCACTTGCTCTCTTACATTGGTTTAACCAAATCGATGTAAAGCCCTGCCTGGACACTTACTTCTCATTAGCTTAAATTTGTCCTTAATTGACGTAGAGCAAACGGAGGCGAGCTTGGTTTAAGCTGAGCTGTGAGCAGCCCCTTGCATCTGTGGTTTTGAGTTGCTTTGAAGCTGAACTCTTGCTCGGCAGAGACCGGTTTGCAGGGTCGGGCGGTCGATGAGTGCAGCAGAGGGGTGGAGAGAGCAAGAGGACCCACAGACAGCGACAGTAACAGGTCCTTTTTTTGTAGCGTCAGCTGAAAGTGGCCTCCGAGGGCTGTGGGGTGGTCCCAGCTTCGCTCTTGGCTTGGTCCAGTTGCAAAGGGGTGGCGATGTGCACATTACCCTCAACTGAGAGACCGCAGTTAACTTAGCAATGCTTGTAGGTGATGGGTTTCTTGTCTCCTCCTTTGTGGTATCTCACGCGGGCTTTGCTGGAGACCCTCTGTATGTTCTGCAATCCCTGAAATAACAATTACAGAGCACTTTCCACTGAGGGACCTCAAATCAGTTTATTATCCCTATTAAGTAAGCAGAGAGGACCCAACGGGGGATTTAACTTGCTCAAGCTTATCTACTGAGCCAGCAGCAGAACGGGGACCCCAGGTCCCAGCCTGGTGGAGTTATCTGCTGGGCAACACCATCCCCTTGCACTGTGCTCTAAAGGGGATGCTTAATTTATACAGCCTCAAGTGAAGTGCAGGAAAAGACTTTTCCCTGGGTAGAGACATGCATTATCCTCATTACCTTACATAAAATCCAAATAATAGTGAGCTGCAGGACTGAGAAAGGAATAAATAGCCCAGATATAGGAGCCACGTTCCCAGCACTCGGGTGTCTTGAGTGCTCCGGGTGGGAGAACATCTCTATTTAAAGTATTTCCCCTTTGCCGAGGGTTGGTAGGAAGGCGTCTCGTGCCGCTTCGCCCACGGCAGCACCGCGCTGCCGGCTGACCCCGAAACAGATTAATGAGATCAAAATCAATCTGGCAGCTCACTTGCTGGTGCGGGGAGGCTTTTGCCAGCGTCGTGGCCGCGAGCGGCTCTCCCGCTGAGGTAATCTCTTCGTGCTGGATTCCACCTTCCTCTCTGTACTGATTAAGAAATGTCACTGCTAGGCTTGATTTAGAGCAAGTAGCTTTGTGGATGGCAAAAGGGCCAGGTGGCTGCAGGTTCTCTTGGCTGTCATCGTGGCGGGGGTTTTCTGAAGGAGCCTGAGCCCAACCTGCTCCTCTCTGATCCCTCGGCTTTGGTTTGCTGCAAGACCATGCTCTGTGGCTTCTCCTTTGCGCAGACTTTTCCTGCAATGCCCTTGGAGACACTGCTGGACCTTCTAAAGCCTAACAAACATCCCTAATCCTTGGCTGGCTTTCCTACCTCCTTCCCCTTGTTCTCCTCAAGAGCACCCCTCTTCTTCCTCCGTCCCCTGCTTTGTAACACGGTGACGATCTCCATCGCCTTGCTCCCCCTCCTACCTGCAGCATTCATTACTCTCCCTCACGCAGCTGCCAAACCATCCTTCTATTTCTCTGTCCTGGTTTGCTGTGAGCAAAAGCACCGGAGCAGGTACTCGGAGCCTGCCGTGCTCATTTCCCTGTGGCATTGGAGCTGAATTTAAACGAAGGCTGGAAAGGGCCAGCTCAGTGAGTTACCGGGTCCCCAGTGCTTGCAGATGGAAGTGGCAGGAGCTGGTGTGTTAGCAGGGATTATACAGCCCATAGCTGTGTCACTGCCTAGTGTCCAGTCCTCCCCATCCAGCCTGGACAGCAGAGCAGTTTTCTGGCATCGGTGTTTATGTCTCTACTAGGTGCCTTTGTAGGAGGTCCGTGGTCCCCCTGGATTTAGGGGAATGATATTTTGGTTTTCCCGTTGTCTGCCCGGCTGGTGTTTTGAGATGCTTCCCTTGCGATGGAGTTTGTGGGTTCAAGGAGCCATCCAGATGATTTTACACGGTTATCTCTGATGGGGGAAAAAAAATAGGGCTGCTTGACCCCAAAATCCCCTCCAGCCCCCTGTACAACAACCTTTTGTTCAGCTCTTTAAAGTAAATGTGACGAGCTGTGTCACAACCGCCTTCCCTGTGCATCTGCGCTTCGTGCCATCAGATGCTTCCTAAGTACTGCGCCTGTTATCTCGGGTTCCTTTATCTAATGAATTTATCATATCGAGGAAGCAATTCACACACCTCCTTCACTCTCGGCAGAGGCTGGAGTGCATTACCCATCATGCTAACGTCCAAAATTACAACTTGGCATAGATCAATCCCGGGCTTTTGAAATCCATTTAAATGGATGTAGCGATCTCCAGCAAGTGCGACTCAAGAGAAGAGATGCTGTGTTAATCTGTAATGAAACAAGAACTAACCCTGAAGGGAAAGACAAGCTGAGGGTGAATGGGGCTGTTGTTGGAACGAGCACTTCCCGTGATGTTCTCATTCTCTTACCATTTTTGCTATATGCCATCTATTTTTCTCTATCCTTTCTGTGCGTCGCCTTTTTCCTTCTGAGATGCTCTATGTAATGATCCCCCGAACAGAAACGAGCTCGCTCTTTTATTTCATTTGCTCGTGACCCTAAGAAATTGTGAACAGAGATGGTGCTAGTGCAAAGCAAGAGATGACAATTAAAGTCTGCCTTTAGATGAGTCTGAACGTACTTTCTGGACTTTGGGAAAGAAACTTGTGAAATTGCTCTCCCACGTTACGATTAATTTAATTTCTTAAAGTTGGAGGGTTTGCAAAGCCAAAAAGC
The DNA here is from genome assembly GCA_024611175.1 of Megaceryle torquata. Taxonomy (NCBI): domain Eukaryota; kingdom Metazoa; phylum Chordata; class Aves; order Coraciiformes; family Cerylidae; genus Megaceryle; species Megaceryle torquata. The sequence goes on along the minus strand of JANIJG010010762.1, from coordinate 8,758 downwards.
GCTTCCATTCGCTGCATCTCTGTGTCATAAACTTCTCTGCTCTACAACACAAAATAAATTGTTTTGAAGCTCGGGACTGAAATTTTCAAAAAGGCCTAAAGCACTTTGATTAGAGCTGCTTGAAAAAATTTCTTAATGAATCTGTTTTCAAAATGAAAACACAGATTCACCGAAATCAAATCATTTCACGGGGCCGTCACCATTTTCTCATTTAAAATTTCATCAAACTGTTTTATTTCAATGAAGCCAAATCCCCTTGGTTCCGACGATCGTTTAGTGCGGCGGCTCTGTTGCAATTTGTGGTGAGAAACAGTATTATAAGAGGAAAACAAAGCCTTTAATTGTTTGATATTGCTGAGGTCAACGTATTTTTATTATTAAAAAAAAAAAACAACAACAAAACCAAAACCAGCCAGCAACAAAAACTTGGGCAAGTGGGAAACTTTTTCTGGTTAAGGAAGAAAACAATGCAGGTTGGGATTTCCCAAGGACAAAAAAATGTGGTGTTTGCTTCAGCTGTGGTCCGGGTGCCTATTTCTGTTGAGGTTTCTCCTAACCCTGGCCCCATCCACCCAATGCTTTCCCATCTTCCCTGTCGGAGGAGCTCAGCTGTCGCTGCAACTCATAAATCAAAATTTTGTCTGCAGTGTAGCCTGGGCAAGATTGCTTTGAAGATTAATTCCTTTGAAAGATTAGGGCTGAGGGCAAGATTAGGACCTTTCTCACCCCTCGAAATGGCAGCAGTGATGTGAAATGTCGCGAGGTCTGAAGGAAATGGCAGGGCTCGGTGGCTGTGGACGTGGTTGTGGTTGTGTTAGGGGTGGGCTCGCCTAGAGTGGTGGGGCAGCGAGTCTCCAGCGAGCAGAGGTTGCGTAGCGTGGTTGGTCACCATGAACCATACATTCAGCTGCAGCATCCTGGTCACCATCTGCTCTTGAATGTGTTTCCATTGGAAATTTGGGAAGTGTATCCTGGAGGCTGTGCTCCCCCAAAGCTCATCCTCATACTGAACCACGGGGACCTGCTCTTCTCAAAGTGCTTCCCCAAGTTTCTGTTGTGCTTTGACTGAAGCCCATAAAAGCGGTGCCATCAATGGTGGGCCACAGTCTCTCCATATGCAATGGCAATCGCTAATTCTCTTGAAACATAAAATATTATCTTCTAAGGTAAGGTCTGCATGACAGGATTCCATCTGAGGTCAAACTCTCCTGTGCCAGTTGTTGGAAAAAATGAAGGAATCATCTGTGCGTGGAGGAGTTTGTTGGCTAGTAGAGGACCAGGGCGTGGAGGGAGGAGCGGAAGGTATCGCAGCCCTCCATCGTACGCCACAGAACTCCATGAGCGCGCCGGGCTGGAGACTTTTCAGCTTCCCGGTGCTGGTGGGTGCAGTGAGAGGGTTGGGATTTAGGGCTTGGCCCAGCTATTTCTCCTGCCTGCTTACCAATTAATCCCCCGCCGAGTAAATACGTTCCCTGCGCTTTATCATCCCGCAAAGAGTCTTAAAGACAAACAGAAAAGCAAGAAGGAAACAAAACAAGCCACCCGCCAATAAATTAAATGCACCAAGGAAAACACAAAAAAGACCAAGCCAAATCCCAAGCAGCCCCTTCCTCCGAGTTAATTAATTGGAGCCCTGTTTGAGGACAGGCACCCTCTTAAATCCCCCCTCGCCGAATGCAATTTTCTCGGTACAATCACTCAGTGTCCCTGACGGACAGGAGCCCAATCGCTTCTCGACAGAAGGCGAGCGCTGCTGCGGCGCCCGACTGAAAATAATAGATTTTGAACACCACTGCAAAGCTTGTAAATACCCGAAGAGGAACAATTCTCCCCTTCCTCGACCACCTCTCTGTCCCTCCGAGGTGGCTGTCGCTGACAGGAGATGTTGTTGGTGTTTCCTCCACCAGGAGACGTGGCGGTGATCGACTTCTCCCGGCGGTGTTGGCGACAGGCGTGGGAACCTGCAAATGGCCGGACTGGGATGTGGTCGTTGATAGATATCTATGTATTTTAATTTTTTTTTTCCTGGAGGTAAAGACCATGCTGCTACCCCCTGTCCATCCCCAGGGCAGGATGACAACATTTTGGGGTCTTCAACCCCCCCACGAAAAGGCCGAGAAGGAGAAAGGCTGGATGAGGAGTTGCAGAATGGCCGGAATCGAACTCGGGGTGCGTTCCCTGTAGCTCCGGGGAGCTCCTGTAGCTTTTTGCCATCCTTGCTGATGAGCCAGCCCTGAAGATCTTGGTGGCTGGCTGCAGAGCTCTGGCCGGCCGGCGTGGGTCGCGGAGGTCAGCGCTATTAAAGGCCTAATTCTTGGGCACAAGGCTAACGACTTAACGATGTTTATAATATCAGTGAGTACCCGTGTCAAATCCATTGTTGCATGATGTGACCAAATCCATTACTGCACACATGGAAATCAATTACTGCACATTAGGGAACATTTAACTCTTGAGCTTTTTCCGCCGCGTTGTTTGCACGCCGTGGCTGGAGGAATCGTTATCTGCCACTCTGGAAATGGATTTATTTCTATTTTTTAAAGTCTTATGATTTTTGTAACATCTGTAACAAACTGGTATCGGTACGGAGCAAAAGACGCCTGTGAAAGCGCTTGGTTGATGGTGAGGGGCTGAAGCAGGGCTGGATGGGTGCTGCCTGGTGTCACTATCCACAGTGCTTACCCCACATCAGTGGGAATAAATGTTTCCCTTTGCTGTGTTCACATGTTCTCTATCTGATGTTTCTGTCCGATGGAGCCACCTCTCCCATGCAGGCAGTGGCCGTCCCCATGCTCCTTGGCCCACACTTCTGCATTTCATGGAATCATAGAATGGTAGGGCTTGGAAGGGACCTCTGGAGATCATTGAGTCCAAACCCCTGCCCCAGCAGGGTCACCCAGGAACAGATCCAGACAGGTCTTGAAAGTCTGCAGAGCAGGAGACTCCACAACTTCTCTGGGCAGCCTGTTCCAGGTTCTGTCACTCTCACAGGGAAGAAGTCTTTCCTCATGTTGTGGTAGAACATCCTGTGTTTCACCTTGCTACCATTTCCATTACCTTTTTTGTGTATTTAACAAAAAAAAGCTCCTTCCTGACAGACAGACAAGCCTGCGTGGGTATGCTGGTGCTGTGGAGGTCTGTTGGGATGTGCTTTGGTGGCCGAGCCCATGATGGCTGGTGCTCGGGGGAGATTTGGCTTCACCTTCCTCCTTCAAGGTGCTCATCTCCTGATGCTTGAGAGGGGATTTGAGACATAGATAGACAAAAGCAACACTTATCAGGAAAGAATAATCCCCCACCTGCCTAATAGGGATCTTCCCCACCCTGGAGCATCCCTTCCCACCTTGGGACAGGGGGGTGGCGCATCCCTCCCTTTGCAGCAGCCCTTTCCTTGCACCCCAAATCCCCAGCCCCACGTTGGACTTTTTCCCTTCTACTCCTGTTTGCAGGTCCCACCTTTCCCCCAGCACTAAGGGCTCACTTAGCAGGCGCTCGCCACCTTTCTTCCCCGCGCACCCCCTCGCACACGCACGGAGATGGAGGAAATGGATGAAGGTTAATTTTTTTGGTCCCTCTCATAATGACTCATCCATAACGATTTCTATTGGTTATATTTCCTTGTGTGACAGAAACAATTTACTGCATTCCTGCAAAGCCTATTTTCTCTGCATGATCTGCTTGTGTGGAGGTTTGGGGAAGTAATTTACTGATATTTTGCCTCAAAATAGCTTACAAAGACAAAAGAGTCCTGTTGACACCAAGGTGCACTCCTCGTGAGCGAGGGAAACGGGATAAAACAGCTTAAAAATAAAAACACTTTGTGATAGTCACTCAAAGTCAAATTCTACATCACAGACACCACAGTCAAAAGCTCTTTTTGCCGGTGGGGACTTGGGGAGGTGCAGGGCTTCTCTGAGGACTGGGCTTGGGGAGTAAGAGGATCCACAGAAACATAAATCGGGATCTCCAGTGGGGTTTTGGGATGCTCCTTATGGATCGGGTCGTGGATATTCTGGTGCAGGGGAAACCCAGCCCCAGGGCTGCCGTGGGTCACAAGCACAGTGCTCCCCAGCCTCTGTTGGGTACAATTTTGGTGTGACTTGCTACAGGATCAGGGCCAGAAGCTTGGGAGGAAGCAAGGGGTCATGAAATGCTGTGTTCTGGCAGAGCCCAGGTTTTCTTTCTGTCAGTGTCCCCCAGCCCCCCATAACCTGCCCGCCTAGCCAAGCTTGCAGCTCTCTCCCTGCTCCCTCAGCAATACGCTCTGAGATAATGACTGTTCAAGGTAATTTGCTCAGGTAAATGCTTCTGCTAATGTGCTCCATGCTCTGTGATGGATAGCTTGGTTATTTCTTAGGTGGCCATTACTCCAGGACTGAATCCCCCTGCTCCATCCTTGTTTGTTTGCATTGCCCCGTGAGCTCAGCATCTCCTGTGCCTAGCAGGGCACGGGAATCACCTGCGGCCACTTCGAAGGGAAGCAGTGAGGGGGCATTTCATGTTTGCTTCTCCATCTGCTCGTGCACTTGGCCTTGAATTTAGTCAGTGAGCACGGTGGTAGAAAGGTGAGCGTTGCCATCCGCTCTGAAAGCAGGCAGGGGTTTGCCTTCTCCAGTCACTGAGGTAGATAACAACCCCCCGGGGTGGGAGCAAAGGCCACTGTCACGCCAGAAGCTGCACGAGGGTGGAGGCAGGTCAAGGTGCCAGGCACTGGGTGCCTCAAACAGGCACGGGGGATAAATTAGAGAGGGTGAGCGAAGGGGGAAAGGTTTCTGTGCCAAAGAGCTGGGCTGCACCGACAGTCCCAGCTGGAGTCAAAAGGATGCGACACACGATGCATTTGAAAGCCGGGAGCAGGAGCAGTTGGTGTGAGCCTGTGCTGGTTTAACTTGACACAGAGGAAGCGGAGAAATCCCAGTCCAGTCTGGGTGCTGGTCAGTGGTACCTGCCTCCTAATTGTTTGGGATTTACCAGGAACTCTTAGCTGCATTTTTCTTTCCCTTATTTCTGTGCTCTGTTCTTTTTTGAGGAAAGAAAATGCCAGTTTGTGACTTGGTGCTGTGAAACCTAAACCCACCAGAGATTTCTTAACATATGCTGCTTTAGTAAGTGATGCTCTTAGAAGAATTCCAAGCCAATTGCAGGTGTCAAGGTCAGAGCAAGCATTGGCCATGTCTCTTAAAATGATCCATTACTCTTCAGCCTAACCTAGGGCTGTGTTTTGGAGGCAGAAGGGTGAAGGAGCTGTGTGTCAGCAAAGTGGTAAGGGCTGGCACAGCCCCTCTTGGTCCCACTGCACCCCACAAAGCCTCTCATCAAATACTGTATTGGGAGGTGGGTGGAAAAGGAAGTTTGGCTCTCACTTGGACCCTGCTCCCCCCATATTTTTTGCATAAGCTCCAAAAGATGGATCAAGATGAAAGGTAAAGCTCCGATGCTCGAGGGGAGCGCTCATGCTGCGGGCACCTCTGTCCCTGCACCCTGGAGAGCCCGAGTCAGGGCCCTCAGCAGGGTACCCATCTCCTTCCAGCATCCCAGTGCCCCTCCCAGGGCAGCAGCTCGATGCTGGGGCATTGGAGGGGGTCAGGGGAGCTGCTAATCCGGGCGTGGAGAAAGACAGGCACTTGTTTGCGGGCACGGGTCAGCCGGTAACGCCGGCGGTGATGAACACTGATCCTTTATCCTCCTCCTGCCCTGCAAACACAAGTCCTTTTGTTGCCACGCACGGCTCTGGCAGCAGCACCCGGGGAGAGGGTTCGAGAGCTGCTGTAGGCTCGGGCCAGAGGCTGGCGACAGCCCAGCTGTCAACGGGCCCTTTGTGCATGGAACGAAGGCAGCTGGCTGTGGCACAAAGCCCGTGGCCCCTCCGTGTGCCACAGGTGACCAAATGCGATGTGGCCGTGTCACATCGGTCCCTGTCGTGGCGCAGGGGCTGGAGGGGCTTGGTTGCACCGAGCGCCTGCAGCCCTGGTTGTGTTTGGTGCCAAACAAAGCTAGGAAGAGCAAGAAGCGGTGTCCTCATTCTCCACCTCTCCCCAGTGCCATGTTTCTTCTCCTTTTGTTCCAGGGAGCTGCCTTGGAGAAGGCTCAGGGGCTGCTTTTGCAGCTCAGGAGCATCTCTGGGTGTTGTCCTCCCTGCCCGAGGGCGGCAGAGCTGGGTTGGATGATCTCAGGGGCTGCTTTTGCAGCTCAGGAGCATCTCTGAGTGCTGCCCTTCCCACCTGGGAACAGCAGAGCTGGACTTGACCAACTCCAGGAACCTTCTGGAGGTGAGAAAATGTGGTACCTCTCCTTCTGAGAGCAATGGAGGGGACCACATCAAGGTTTTAACCTCTCCTTGGTGAAAGACGTGTTCACGAGCACTGGTGAGCGTGTGATGGTCTGTACATGTAGATAAGCTCCATCCCTTTGAAGGCAGGAAGCTGTTGGCCTTAGGTACCAGCAAATGTGAACAAGTGGTAGCAGCAGTTGCTACCAGATCCAGGTTGAGGTCTGAAAAAGAGACCGGTTTGGGCTCGAGGACAATGTCTTTGATTTTTATTTTTTATTTTTTCCCTTTTAAGACCATCCATTCAGCATTGATATGAAACTTTTGCCTGAAATTTTAGCTATTGAAAATCCCTCTTTTAAAAATACAAAGCAAGTTCCCTGGACACCGAACACATCTGTTGCAAATGTGGTTCATGCACATTTTTATTCAGGGCCTTTTTAAAAAGAATGGCACACAGATCTGGAGGCTCTCTTCTTCCCCGAGCCATCCTGACCCACTGAATAGTCAGTTTGGTCCCAAATGACACCAGATGGGGAGCAGGTATCAACTTCACCTCTACTCAGAGGTCTGCTCTTGTGCTCGTTCCCTTGAAGCGTTCCAGGAAGGATTTAAGGGACGCGCAAACCTTTTTGGGGGTTTGTTGGCAAAAGGCTGAATTTCTCCCCAACTTAAGCAGCTTTGATCGTGTTCAAGGGTCTGTGTTTAATCTCCCTTTTCTTTACCCGTGCCTGGACAAAAACCCCAACCACCATCATGCAAAGCAGGTAGCAGGGATCTTGCATAACGGAGCCCCAAAAGAGCATCCTCGGCCGGCGAGGTTTCTTTCTGTGCTAATTTGAAATGAGGTGAGCGATGGCAAATTGAGTTTCAAGGGCAGCAGAGACAACTTGTCAATTTAGCCTCGGCTCCTCTCTGTCGGTGCAATCTTTAGGAGCTGGATCTGAAGCTTGTTTACGGCACTGGATATAATAGCTGCAATCCCCCAGGTAGATTAAGCAATTTCTTCATTTAGGACTCTCAAAACTCTATGACGTTTTGAGGGAATTTTTCTTGACCTTGCAAAGGGCGAGTGCTGCCTTCCCCCGCCACCCTTGTTGCTTTTTCTAATGGCTCCGGGGTGGGGGAAATAAATCTTGTCAGGATGGAAATTGGTGTGGGATTGGGTTTTGCAGGGAGATGTGGGTCTGAGCCCTGCTGGAGCTCAGGGAAGCCTTCCCACCACCTTCTCCATTGGGTTTTTGTGAGTGAGTTCCCGGCCAGGGATGTGGCTCTTTCTGGAGAGATGGTTGAACGGGTCCTGTTGTCTTTGTGTGCCTCAGTTTCCCTGTCTTAAGCCACCCTTTGTTTAAAAAACCCAAATAAAACCACTTAGAGATTTACTGGCATCACGCATCAGGCGAAAAGGAAGGAAAGATGATTTACAAATCTAAAATCAAACAGGTGCTTTGTGGAAATGAGAGTAGCCCCAGTCGTAGCAGTGAAGCATTTCAAATAAAACATCAGGCAATGAAGCACCGGGAGAGACCTCGAGGCAGCAGCAGTGATAAAATGCACTGTGAGCTGTTGATGGTGTTGTCTCTGCTCCTCCTGGGCCAAAAGGCAGCTGAGAACTGCTGTAGGGTTTTGCAGGGCGGGGGTCAGTGGGGTAGGGAAGTGCAGAAACCTCAGCAGAGATTGAGAGGATGATGCATTTACCACCTGCAGGGGTTTGATAGGAAATAGGCACCTCTGGCTTGTGAGGATCCTACCAGGCAACTGATCTGTAGCTTTAGGTACCTAAAATGCCTTTGCAAATCTGTGTCTCCGTAGCTGCCAGAGTGCATCCAGCCCAGGACCCTGTCCCCAGAAAAGCTTGGAAGGGGAGTTTGCCCCGGGAGCAGACAGAGGAGGTCACGGTGAGGGGTGAATTGCCATGAACAGGAACATTAGTGTGTGGGGGGGGTGTTGGATAATGGGCATTGAAGACTCTCTAGATGCTCAAACCCCTCGAGCAGAAAAAAAAGCAAATGGAACCCTTGAAATTTTAAGAAAAAAAAAAAAAACAAACCAACAAACAAAACCAAACCCACAAACTCAATAGCAATCTGAAAGCTTTCAAGGCAGGAATGTGGCTGGTGACATCCCTGCTTACCTCCCCGCTCGGCTTGCAGCTGATCCGCTGTCTGATTAAGTCTCAGTAGCGTGAATGTTCACAGCTGCATGTAGGACATGGAAGGTGCCTAATGACTGCTGGAGCTGGCGTAATTCCTAAGTAGGTATGGCATGTGGTTGCTCTGTAAAGGATTTCAGGACTGACAGTCTGTGAAAAGTGATAGAGGAGAGGAAATGCCAGAGTGGAGAATTAAACACATGCACAGATTAAATGAACTCGGTACTGACAGAGCAGGACTGCTCTGGGATCTCCTGAGCCTGGCTTGGGCTTGCATGGCCAGGGAGCAAGTGAAGGGTTGGGGGTGAACCCACAGAAATGGGGGGAGGACAGTATGG
>JANIJG010010761.1:0-51007 GCA_024611175.1 Megaceryle torquata | reverse complement strand
GAAGGAAGGAAGGAAGGAAGGAAGGAAGGAAGGAAGGAAGGAAGGAAGGAAGGAAGGAAGGAAGGAAGGAGTATAGTATAGTATAGTATAGTATAGTATAGTATAGTATAGTATAGTATAGTATAGTATAGTATAGAATAGGAGTAGAGTATTTCAGCTGGAATGGACCTAGAATAATCATCTAGTCCAACTTCCTGACCACTTCAGGGCTGACTAAGAGTTAAAGCATGTTATTAAGGGCATTGTCCAAATGCCTCTTAAACACTGGCAGGCTTGGGTGACCTGACCACATCTCTAGGGAGACTGTTCCAGGGTTTGACCACCCTTTTGGTAGAGAAATGATTCCTAATGTCCAGTCTAAATTTTCCCTGTCACAGCTTTGAACCATTCCCATGTATCCTATCACTGGATACCAGAGTGAAATAATAGTTGTGTCTCTCTACTGTCAAAATAACATTCAAAATGCTGTTGAAATTGCACAAACTTATGATAAAAGTTAGGGAGAAACATCTAACCCTCCTGAACAATCCTTTCACTCTGACATGGAGCAGGCTTTGTTTTAGCAGTAGACTTAATTTCTGGTGTTCTCATGCTAAGAATCATGGTCTATTTCTCATCGAAGGATGGAAACACATATCTGTCCCCTTCCTTAAGACTAGATATATTGGCTTGAGCTGCATATGAGAACAGGAAATTAGGAAATATAGTTCATCATTGTAAGTGTTCTTGTGGAGATGAAATTAAGCAGAGGTGTTTTAAGAGTCATGAGAGCAATGCGACTTTCAAAACTACTGGAAAACAGTGATTCCTTGACAACCCCAGTGTGGAAAATGTCTGACTAGAAGGATGTTTACATTTCCTACTCTCAGCAGAAGCCACATTTCCTAAAAAGAGCATAAGATGTGATGCTGAACATACCAGTGACCAGATTTCAGAAGACTGTCTTAGCAATCAAAAAGACGAATTTCCGTTCCAATGGAAATGTGAAATCTTTGGGAGGAAAAAAATCCATTATGAGGCATTGTTTCTTTTTCAACAAAGGAGAAAATAAAAAATAATTCTGTGTGATATCAGATACCTTATTTATTTATACAGTATTGAGACCAAGACTTAAATTTACCTGTGGTACCCAGGAAGTCCTCCAATTTTCTCAGATATTAGGGATTCATACTTAACAATAAACAGCTGAATTACATTCTTGGATCTTGGAAATGTGAGAAAGTGTTCCCATAGCCAGCTCTAGAAGTCTATTCCAAGCATTATTTCCATGATGCTATGATACTCAGATTTACAGAGACCAAGTTTGAGTCAGATCTTCTGAGGCTGATCAGCTCAGTAAGAGGAGCTTGGCTGATATCCATATGAAGCTACCCCAGATGAGCTGGCTAGGAAAAACTTAACACTCATGAAAGATTAATCAATAGCAGCCCTAAACAGAGGAATCCATAAAGGTAACCCACACTTCATGCAGGAGGTTCTGCAGTTCTCCCTTACTGAAGCTTAGCTCTTTGGCTACATCACAGACTCAGTCCACCACTTCATGGAAATGTGGTGGTCCATGGCATCCTGCCCTAATTCTCTTCTTACTCTCCCATTCCAGGAGTAAGAGCAACCCCATCAAGGCCTGCTCTCATGTTTTCTTTTTTTCTCTTAGTTTTGCAACATCTGGAATGCTTTCATTAGCAGATCATTGGGTAGCAGTCGAGCAAAATATGCACACCAGCATGGTGAAGCTGTGGTAGGAAGTGGTCAGGATCTTCAGGAACTATACCCAAGTTAAAGAATCTCCTGAAGGAAAACTTAAAATAAATCTGTCTCTGTGGGCACACCTTTAGGTCTCCACAACCTTGGTCTTAAGACAAAGCCATTGCTTCTGCTCTCTGTTGAACTAGGATTTGATTATTAAGCCAAGGTCAGCTACTTAAAATGTCAATATGAGCTATTCAGACCATTGTATGTTTTGCACAATTCCCTTGAGAATTTATGAGGACAGTACATTTACCCAAAAGGTATTATAATATTATATGTAAATATATGAGGCTGTGTGACAGTTTCTCGTTCACCTTTTAGAGAGTGTTGATCATATAATTGCTTCACATGCTGTGACTCATTTTTATAAATATGAAACCCAAATTTAAATACAAGTGTGTGCAGAAACACATGCTTTAGTAATTGGAAAAAGGAATAGAAGCTTTCTTTAAGAGGAATTCTATTTTTCTGTACTATAGGTACTAGCAGAGTACTTAAGTGCTTAGATATGGCACATAGTGATCTTTTTATAACCTATGTGTTTCCCTTTCCAGTTCTTTGCATGAGACTGACATTAGTCAAAATAATAATTTCCATTTGAGTTTTAACTGGATTAAAACTAAGTTGCTTTGTGGCTTCTAACACCTGTGAAGAAAAGACAAGTTATTTCTCCAAACAGTTCAAAGATGCACAAAAGTGCAGCATTTTATCTACAGTTTGTGTGAATAATCTATATAGTCAATTATGTAAACATAATTTTATCCTTGCAGATGTAGAATCTTAGTTGTCACTAATCTTGGGCAATTGAATGGATCATTTAGCAATCAGTGGAAATTAATGTGTTTATATATGTAAACATCAATTTTCTATCATTGCAAGTTTATGGAGCATTAGTAAGTTGGTTTTTAATAATAAATTTTGCAGTCTGTAAAAACCAAATATGTATATCACCATTACAAGGGAGCTGCAATGAAAGGAATTTCAAATATACGACTAAGTTGCATCATTCAGCTATCAATGATTAAACAACTGATCTGGTTCATAAATTCTTCTTACACTTTGAATCCTACACAATGCTAGCAGCTCCAGTTAGGATCTGAGTTCCTTTATGGCAGCGACTGCACAGTTTAGAGATCACCTTCTGAGGATATTTGCCCAAAATGATGCACCAGCTAGAGCAGAGTAAATGTATGCTATCATCTTCTTTTACAGGGAGGAAATTAAGATACCAGAGATTAATTAACATACCTGTGATCATACTGGAGCCAGTTGCAGAGCTGAGAATTAAATGATGGTTTTCTGAGTCCTACTGCAGTGTTTTAATCACTATCAAGTTCAGAGTCAATGCTGTTGACAGGAGTATTTGTAAAAGGGCAGGAAGAAGGTAGTGGGAGCTACTGGAGGATGCAGAGAGCAGAAGACTTGTCATAACCATTGTGCACTGGCTGTTTTAACTTTGCATTCCTACTCCACTACCAAATGAGAAAGCAACATATGTCAGCAATCAGTCAGTACTTTAAACAGGGATGAAGCATCTTGACATTTCTCTTGTACTACATCTAGAATTCCTTTACTCCTTGGATACCTGTATAGAGTATCAGTACAAAAAAAAAAAAAAAAAAGTGCCATTATCCCTTTAGAGGCTTGTATGTTCCTGTCAGTGATCTGCAGACAGATACTATGACTTCTGCTTCTGGCCTTACCAACAATGTCCTTTCATCATAAAATACACAACCAGTTCAAATAATGAGGGACTTAACTATAGCAAAAAATTTTTTTGCCAAAGTAATAGAAATTCTAGAAAAAGTTCTTGATCGCTGCTTGGCGTAAAGCAGAGTTGACAACTGAGCATCTCTGCACCCACTGCCTGTTGGCTTCAGAGAAGAGATGGAAATCTGTAGCTTGGCTAAAGAGGTTTTACCTTAAATTTTTAGTAATTTTTAGAATCTTAAAAAATCAAAAGCAGTGATGCTGGATGTATCCTTCTGTTGGACCAGCTTTTCATAGTGGAAATTACCATTGTAATTCTGTACTGACATGAGGGAGGGAAGAAGACATGGGCTTTTGTATCAGAATTATGCCAAAACATGCTTTAGATGAGAAACAGGCTGCGAGAATGGGAGGTGCTCTAAATGTCAGCGTTTGCTCTTATTTGCTTATGCAGAAAGCTTTGAATAATTAGAAGTTAAGAGCAGAGGTTAGTTACAGAGCTGTGAACCTTACCATTTGAATATATCTTGCTTATACTCACAAAAAGATTAAGAAAAATAGACTATTTTCTCTATGTAAGTAAGACAAAAGCCAAATCTTGTCTTTGCTCAAATAAAAGAGGAGGATGTGGGTTTTCTTTATTTTGATGTGGTCTATGAAGGAACTGTGTTAAGTGCTGTCAGCTCCACTGATATCCATGAATTTGTTAGTAAGTCAAAACCAGTCACGGAAGACATGAGTTACAGCCAAAGATTTCAAGCAGTTCAGAACTGCTGGATTGTATGGTTTGCTATGGAGAACTGTTTCCTTCTTTCTTTCCTCCTGGGGAAATTCCTGTTAATGTCAGCATGAGCACTCACATTAGCAAAAAGTGCAGAATTTGGCACAGGACTGGAAAACAACATGGCAAACAGCAACAGGCAGTGTTGCTTAGCAATGTTTCCTGACTATATCTGGCATTTTAGAGACTTTTTTCCCCTATAAAATAATTTTTATCCACTCACTTGATAGCATTGTAGCATTTAAATATTGATGAAAACAAATGATGCTGAGCCAGAGCTTGGGGCTTAAAAAACACCCCCACACTATAGATTTATGTGCCAACACAGGCTTTTAGTAATGATAGATAGCATGGCAAAGAGCATGTGAAACCCAATCATCACAAGTAACTGTCCTTGTATCCCTTTGTATTGCACTGGCCAAAAATCTGAGATCACATCAGTAACAATAACAGCAAAAATTGAGAAAAAATAAAAATTCAGAAAAGCTGAGAGGTGATCCATGATGACTGACATGTATCTCTGTTTCATAGACACAGCAAGAATAAACTGCTGCAGTTATGTTATATAACCTCTTTTTTTTTCCTTAAGTCTTCTCTCCGTTCATTGCTGTTTTACAAATTTGGGTGGGTAGGGTTTAGAAGTATGTCCAAACCTTATTTATTTACACCCCATTTCTCATTAAACTGTTCCAAAAGCTAACTTACCTTGCTTTGAGGAACATACACCTTTTTTTTTTTTTTCTTTTTTTTTTTCTTTTTTTTTTATGATGAATTTGTCCAGTTTTGCTAAACCCTTGCTTGAAAAAATGTATTGTTTAATTTCTATTCTATTTATGTAGGTACTTGTAAGATAGAATGAAGTTACTTCTTAACCATCCTTTTGATGAACGAAATTGATTCATCTCTTTAAATCTGTCACCATGTTTTCCAGACTTCATCATTCTTACAGATCTTCTTTGCACCCTTCCCAATTTATAAAGACTTCTTGAGTAGTAAAGTTTTAGAGCAGGATATAGAACTCCAGCAGCAGCCATCCACCTGTCAAAGGAAACTGCAGTAAAGGCTCGCTGTATTTTCACTTGAGAGCTCCACTCTTTATAAGCAATGATATTACAGTAGTTTTGGCTACACTGTCACTGTGGGAAATTACAGGCAGGTGTTTTTCTAGGAGAAGGTACAAAGGTTTTTTAGTGACACTAATTCCCAGGTAAGACTCACCTCCTTTAAGTAAAACCGTGCATTTTCTGAATGGAGATGCTCCATTATCCATGCTGAACAAAGTATACTGCTTGCCTACATCTACTTCATTGAGAGATGCAGATCACTTCGTTACAGAAAACTAACTCTGTATTTTTTCCAGGCTCTCCAGCTGTGTTTGTTCAAGCGTTATGAGGAATGGGTTTATGTTTTCTTTCAGATAACTGAAATAATTTAATAATATCAAAAATTATCCTTGCATTAGAAATACCTGACATGCAAGGGATCCTCACTTTTAGTTAAATTTGCAGTTCTGAAACACATGTCATTTTGTAGTGTTCTAATTTCTTAGTCAAGATGTCATGCAGAACAAATCCAGGAGCTTACAGAAGTCTTTTAACCCACACCTTTACCTCATTCAACCACAATCAGAATCTCTATTTTCTGACCAAGTTAGCACAGTGATTTTTTGTAAATATTTTTGATCAGCATTGCTTGCATTATTTACTTAAACTGAGTCTTTTAATAGCCACTCAGTTGTTACACTTGAGACTGATATCAGCCTGGAGTTCATTTACCACTTTTGCTCTTCTTTTTTCCTCACGCAATCCTTGGAAACTTCCTTGTTGTTTCAAAACTCATCAGGAGTTAAACATCTGCCAACTCTTTTAAAACACTTGGTAGGAATTAAACCAAAACTCCCACTCAGAGCCAAAAGTGAAGGCGTGAGCCAAGGTGTAGATTCTATTTCTAACTATGTTCTCTGCCTTTTATAACATCTGGTAAACAACTTAGGGGAAGCCTGTTTATACTTGGGCCATAATGTTTTGTCTTAGACCTGAAAATAACCTTCTGTTTTAGGAGGCAGCGATGGAATCAGGCTAAGGTATTTCCCATCTATTCTTACTATTTAAGAGAAGTAGAACTGAAAGTTACTAGATTTTTTTTTTTTTTAAGTGGTTTAGTTTGTTTCATTCTGATTGAACAATATTAGCTGTTAAACTGCTTCTGCTATGTCGAGTAGGTTTGTGTCCACTCATTTTGTACACAGACCTTTCACACAGCAGCAAAGAGAGAAGATATTTTTTAACTGGCAAGCAATAAAACCTGTCAGGAAAACAGTGAGGACTATAGTATCCAAATTTTCCTGTAAAAGGACTAGATTTCAGCTAAATCCCTTTTATTTTCTGTACTTTTGTCATATTGACAAGTACCAGATACCAGTACAAGTATCAGTGAAATTGTACAATAGCACTAATAACACCTGCCACAGCAGGAAGGATGATAAATCAGCAAATAAATGAGCTTAACAGAAAGGCTGTTGAATACATCTGCCAAAATAACTGCTCCTTTGGCCATACCACATGATTCTATTCCCTGGGAAGCAGCAAAAAGGTAGTCAAGAGATAATGGCTGTTGCAAGAATAAAAATAGTCATGTCCAGAGGATACAGGTGACACACTGAATCATGATATGCTTCTATAGGTGAAACCTTGCTTCCTCCCCATCCCACCCAAATAAATTCTTCACAATTATGGTTTTAACCATAAACTACAGTCAGTTATTCAATTCTTCAGCTAGGACATGGGATCAGAAGGCAGGGGATGTCTAATTTTTGCTTTTATAAAAGAAAAAAAAACCAAACAAAACAACAAACACACATAATTTGGGATTCAAAGCTGGCATGTTATTTTCTTTTTTGTTCTTGGTCATTGCTAGTTATTATTAAAAAGTATTTGGAGAAAGGCAGAATGGGCAGGTGATCCTTTTCTCCTTATGTAGCTCTTGCTGTTGAGCAGTGCATGTGGCTGGGCCAGGCTGCACAGTGTGGCATGGTCACAGCTGACTGTCAAACAGAACTGTAAGAGGTAGTGTGAAAGCCAGCAATGGGACCTGAAAACTTAATAATGACTTCCACTCTTAGCCCTTTCATTCATGCATCTGAGGAGTCTGCCAGGTCACTACAGGGCAAGGTAATTATAGGAAAAGCAGTGTAAGAAAGGAGAGGCTTAGAAAGGAAGCAGCCTGGAGTGCTCCTGGCAGGCAGGGGGTGCTGGGAGCAGACAAGACTCAGCAGCTCTGGAATCATGAGACGGGGCATAGGGAAAACATGAATGAGAAAAAATAGCAAGAAAAGAGAAACTGGAGAGAGCAGGGCTAGAAGGTGTTGAGGCAAACCAGCAAACCAGGATGTGCTGCAGGACCTCTCAGTCTGCCTCATGTGGCTGAGGCACATACAAAACCTGACAGTCTGGGCAATGAAACCTGACATATACTTGGGAAGGGGAAAGAGAGCTGCTGTGAGACATTCTGGCTCAAAAGCTTTTGCTAACTACTCAAAACATAAAACCATAACGCAGTGGAATAGTACTTATTTGAATAGGCTTAATGCCATGTGGCATATTTGTAACCCGTATTTATAGTAAAAATATCAGTGAAATACTAGACAAAAGTTTAAAACTTGTGGTTCTTTGACCTAGAACATTTTATTTTCTTGTCCTTGGCAAGGCTTCGTGAAGGCTCTGCCATACCTTGGGTAGACAGCTGTTGTCCTGCCTCACCTGCACACAGGCAGTCAGCACATGAAAAGAGTAGAGAGGCACAAATGTCACTTTTTCCCAAGGCTTCTTAGGTCTTTGGCACTGCCATGGAAGAAGCCAGGTATCCTGCATGGTAGTGCAGTTGTACAGACATTACAGCAAGATGCCTTGTCTGTTATTCTTCATATGACTGCAGAATGCAAATCTTTAATCAGAATTGGGGAGTGCTTTGATTGGGAACTGTACAAACCTAGATAAAAGGGGATGGTATTAATCTCTGCATGAATGAGATTGAGCAAGTACATTTTGTGATTTGTTCCAGTGAGTTGTATAATCCTGTTTCCCAGTCATCCAAATAGGATTTAGCATAGTCAACATGTTTTTCTTAATAGGATGATGCTATGAACTCATGTCCATGCAAGACTGGAAAGACAGATTACATGCCTCAGGAGATTATATATTGGTATTAGCTGTTAGTGAAATAGTTTTCTTTTCAATGACCACGCCACAGCCTTGAGACCACCTTAGAGGGGAATTGCCAAGAGATGGTGTGCCCTATACAAGAGCCACCACAAACTTTGGAGGAGCCAACCATATAGTGCAGTATCTAAGTGGGTTGTTGGGGTTGGGTTTTGGGGTGGTTTTTTTTTGGGGGGGGGGAGTGGTTTGGGTTTTTTTCTGTTGTTTTTGTTTGTTTGTTTGTTGTGGTTGTGGTTGGTTGGTTGGTTGATGTATCTACCCTTCCAAAAAAAAATCTGCAATAAGCACTGCTTTACCAACTTTCAAGCATCATTCTGTGACATTACTAGTGAGACATGCTGCAATTGCACCACTTCAGAAGAGGGTTACTTCTTATTAGCAAAAAATTTGCAGCATATTGTAAGTTCAAGTACTTTGCCTCAATAGCAGTGTAAGGAGGCCATAGGCTAATCATGAACCAATTGTGCATTTTATCAGGAATAAATCAGTATCAATAAAAGTAACGTCACACTGCCAGAAGTCACATTTCACCAGACCACCTGAAGTCTTGCTAGCTCTCTAGAATTACCTGTTTGAGGAGTCTCTGCAGACTTCCAGAGGGGAAGGAGGAGAGCACATCTCTCTGCTGGCCTGCCTGGCAGTTCCAGAGCATGCTACCATGTGCCAGAGCTCCATAGGGCAAGGAAATTCTGAGAGCTGCATTTTCCACCCAAAAGAGTCATATGCAGCTTGCGAGACCTCAGTGAACCTGACTTTACCAATATTTTGTGTGTGAATCATTAGTTTCAGCTTGAACTGCTGTCTTATTTTTTAAACACCTTCTACAAAGAGAACGGTGTTGTTGCACGTTACAATTCATATCCTTTTTCTCAGAGCTATGCTCTGAGAAAAGCAAAAAGGGTTGAAAATTTGGTCATGCATCATTCTTGTTCACATCACTAAAAGTAAGGTTCTAACAAAAGACAGTGGATTGTGAGAGGCTTTGCATTATCCATGAATATGCCCCTCTGGGCCTCCATGGTCTTGGGTAACTCCTATCCTCTTCTTATTCCTATGCATTCTTCTTGCTGTTTTATAATACTGAATATATAATATAATGTACATATAAATATATAACATGATCTGTAGCAATAATGCTTATTATAAGAATAAGCATTCTTATTCCTAACTCTCACTTCAATATATTCAGTAAGAACAGAAGAACCAAAGGACTAAGTCTGTTTCTGTTCTTTTTGTGTGTGAGGTGCCAGCAGAAGGATCACCCTATTATTTCCAGACTGGGTTTGACCAATACAGAAAGCACTTTCTCAGCATTACAGTCTGCACAGACCACAGGGGCAGCCTGACTTTGGTCACAAAAGTCCAAACAGACTAATCCAAGCCCTTCAGAAATATAATGATCTTGTACATGGTCTTCCTGCCTCACCATTCAGCTCCAGAAGCATTCCTCCAAGCCAGCAGAAGGTATGTGGTATTCTGACAGTGTAGGATCCGTCACAGGTAGCACTGAGTGTCATGAAAGACACCAGTTTCCCCTTAGTTAGCTGTACTCTGAAGTGCTGGGGGTGCCTGTAACACAGCAGTTCGAGGTTTATTCAGTATGGCTTTTCATAGTCTCGTCCAACAGGGATAACATTTGACTCTCAGTTTTGCCAGCTGGCAGCTATCCTCTCATCTAACTGTTGCTATCCCTACATGGCCTACAGTGACAGATACCCATGTCATGACTACATACACCTGACTAAAACATGTCCCTGTACTGACAGCATGACTGTGTGCATGCTGCTCACAAAGCCACATCCATCCTCTTTGCTCCTTTTGCAAATGGAATTAGAATTTGTAACAAAGGATAACATGGGTGCCCAGGAAAAAAAAAAAAAAAAGACAAAAAAAAAAGACTGAATTTATTGAAGTGATTTACTGATGTGTGTGAAAACATTCTTATTAAGATGATTTCTGTACACAATATTTTCAAGAGAACAAAATCCCTATGATTTTCTTAGTACTCCTACTGAAGGCAATGCAATACCTTTACATTGTTTTACAGTGTCCTCTGAATTTCAGAATGGTATTTACAGGCAAAAACAAGACCCAAAAGTAATTAATCCTAATTCTATATATTCTGCCAGATACCAGCAACTGTGCAACATTATGCTGGTATGAGTAGACCTGTTCTTCACCAAATTCTGTCAGGGGACCTCAACTCAATAGACAAAGTCTTGCAAAACATTTCATTCTGCCATAGTCCAGAGTCTCTAGGGCAAAAATTCTCCAGCAGACTATATTTAGATTGTAAAACTTCCTATTTCTTGAGAATTATAATAGGTTTACCACTAGATTACCAGTGATGCTGTTTATAAAGAATGTCATCCAATTCAAACATGAATTATTTTGATTTGCAAAATCTTGCTCCCCCTGAGATAAATAGCAAAATGATAGGCCACAATTTCACCTATAGTATTTATGAGGATAACAGTTGGTTCTGTTTGACTTTGAACTCATAAAATAGAGTCATTCTTACAACTACATGGGCATACAGGGGGAAAGATTAGAAAATGCCATTGAATAAGGGCTCTAAGACTGCCATTGAGAGATCAGTTCCATAGAAAAGAATGTAAAATGTCCAAGGAATTAAAAAATTCTCATATTCTCCCTCTATGAGGGAGGGCCCTGGCAAGAAAAATGGAATTTCTATAATTTCCCAAGACTACTTACCATTAGCAACCACAACCTTGTAAAGAGAAGGAAGGAAAGAGAAACTAGAAAAAGGACTCATTAGCTAGCCCTAAGACAGTGACAGGGTGGCTTTACTCCTAACTGCATTTCCCAAAACTTGACAAATCATTTAGAACACTTGAGACAAGTTGAAAACAGTTTCTTAAAATTTTTCCTATGTGAATCAATTTGTAGAAGATACTGTCTTCAGCAAACTGCTTTTGTGATTTTTCTGTCAGATATTTTCTTCTTTAACTTACAGGCGAGGGGGTCACTGGTGGAAAACAGCCACCTATGTTTGATCTCTGATTGTTCCAGGACAAGAGAGAAGCCCCAATCTGTATCTTTCCAGAAGACCACTTCAAGGACTCTGATGCCAGCTCCTACTGCAAAAAGGACCATCCAAAATACTGCTCAGCATGCCTTGTCTCAGACTCCTGTTCATAACTGTAGTACAGACAGATCATCTGCTTCACTTCTGCAGTCTCGCTTGCATTTAGGCAGTGACAACAGGAAGAAGGCATTTCAAAACTCTTCTCATAAAATATGTATGTACTCTGTTTATACATTAGTGCTAAAAGTTAAGTTATTTCATTTTCAAACTCGTCATTTGAAGTATAACTGATTTTCACCATGCTTTAATCTTTCAGATTTTTAGAAGATGCACATGAGACCACATTTGGTTCACTTTTCTCAACAGCCAGTTGAGGTTGGTGTAGCCAGTTTGTTACAAAGAAAAAGAATAGAGCCCACTGTTCATACACAAAAGTTGTCCTGCTTCTGGAGAAATGAGATGGATAATGAAATGATAGGCTTTGGGCAATATATGTTAAGAGTAAAACCAAAAAATCGTATCATCTGTGAGAAGTCACTGAGATTGCAACTGACAAATTTATCATGTGTGTCTAGATAGGGTTAACAGCCTTCTGTGAATAAAAAAGGAACAGCAAAAGTAACTAGTCTCTCTGTGAAACACAAATAAGGTATTATGGGATGTGAAAAACAGTGTAACCTAATGCAGATCTGTTCTTCTGAAAGCAGAGTTTTTCTCCTACTTGACTGACATCTAGCTGGCCTCTTAAGGTTTCCAGCAGTCATTCCAGCTTTTGGTTGATCTGCAGCCTTTCAATCATCCAGATAATAACCTGGAGCCCAGAAATGTCCGGGCAAAGTGCTAATCACTCAGCCTGCAGTCAGTAGTGCAGTACGCCATACAAGGCTTTGTCTGGAAGTTGTACTTCATTAGTCACCTGGATTTTTAAGATGAATGGGGGTTCAATTTAGTGAATTTTAATGCTCTTAAAAATATGGGATTCTTAACAGTAGCCAAAGCCATCCATGATAGAGAGGTTTTGTACAATTCCTTGGTCCACTCATGCCTATACAGAATCGGTGTTGAATTTCTACACAGCTCAGCCATAGCATCACAGGCATGATTTGTGATTTGTGCTAGCTAGGACTATTCTTTTCCTTGTTCCAACCACAAAAACCTTCACTTTACAACATTTTCAAGCAAATCTCCCATTCCAATTTGATAATCTGCAGCAAAAGATCATTTCAATATCAATCTGGTTTTCTATGTCTTCTTTCAAAGATACAAATGTATTTTGCACATCTCTTTAAAGAAAAAGCTGTCTTATTTGAATGAGGTGTGCAAATATTTTCTGTCAGAACCTCTGGTTTCCTTCATAGCATTTGCATCATTTTTCTCATATTATACAACTTGTTTCCATTTCTCCTAACATAAGCCTACCTAATAATAATACTTTTCCTTTATTTATATGAGTGACTGACACTCAAGACATTTATTTCACATGAGCTGACATGTCACTTCAGTATGATGTTGTTGTGATTCTGATATGTTATGAAATCAGATCATTTCCCCCAGGTGCTCTGAATGCAAATATAAAATGTTAATACAAAGATAATTTTTTTTTTACATCTACTTTTCTTCTTTACTTGTTTGTAGCAGAACCATGAATTACAGATTCCCAGTTACAAAATGCCACTTTGTTCAGGATCACAAATTGAAGAAAAGTGAGTTAAGTATTTGTTTCTGCCTATTTTTTTAACTATTTCTAAGTTTTACATCAAAATATTGAAATAGGAATCTGGTGGAAAATTGAAAACATGGCAAAAGAGCCAATTACTAATGGCTGTATGCATTGAGTAGAAGGGACTCTATTAGCAATACAGGATTCAGTTACCTGCTTGGGAACTGTGGGATCAGAACATTGGAAGAGATTTTTTGAGTCATGCCACCCAGTCCACTCTTACTGCAGGCAAATTAAACATGTTAAGAGTAAGTAAATAATAAATAAATAAACTATGATAATAATATTTTGTTTTCTGCTACCTACACTTTTGTTCAGGGGAACTATTTTTTTAACTGATTATTCACAAAAAGCATAGAATTTCTTGATTAATGAAAGTAATGGATTAAAGCAATTAGGCAGTTGACCAACAGATCTATGAAAATCAGTCATTAAAAAAATTATAAACCTGAATAGTAAAAAATGCAGATCAATAAATAGATTCATCACTTTCTGATATGTTGGGAAAAAATATTTATTTGAGTTACTTTAATTACTCTAAAACTGCCAGCTCTTTGGATAGTACTGTAAACCTTATTTGCATTCAGCATATGTTAAAGAAAGATGTTGACAGCTTGTGTATTTGTATAGAGAAGAAGAGTATCATTTTCTTCAAGATCTTACAAATGATATTTTGATTAGAAGTTGTTATCATGAAAAGTAAGTTCTTTGCATTTCTTATTTACTCCTTTGAGTTACAAAATTGTGACCGATTATTCAGTGTAAAAAAAATTGTTAGGTTTAGTGAGATTAATCACTTTAATTTGTTGAATATTTTTCTGACTACACTTTATGGGAGTCATGTTTTAAACCAAGTAGCTGAACAGAAAATATTTTTCAGCCAGCCTTGTATTTCCCAGTGGCTTCCAGTAGAAACATGGAAACATCATGTCCTCTGACACTGTTCTCAAGCCCATTCCCTTATATAGTATAGTGATAGACATTATTGTTACAACAGTCTCATTCCAGTTCCCAGTCAATCCTGAGCTAGCAAGCCATGTGGCTACACTGTGTCTTCCCTAGCAAAGTGCACTGTAGCAAGATTTTCTATTTAGTGTTCTTCCTCCCTCCTGTAAATGCAAAAATTGCTTTCTTTATGATGCACACACTATCAAGTTAATGATCCACACATAAAGGGTAGAACCAAACACACCCAGTGCTGCTGGTGTCCAAATGTAGCATCCTTTTCTGGTTTCATCTTCTGTACGTGGCATCCTGTCACACACACACCCCATCTTGCACTCACATTTCTAATAGAGATCTACCACATTTCTAATCTTTACAGAGCTGTGATAACCAGAGGTCTCTTTGCAGGCCTGCTAAAACTGACAAGATTGTGTGCTCCTTTTCTATGCCTTTCCTGGCTTGCATCTTAAGTGGGAGAAATTCCACCTTTGATAGAGGATTTAACTCAATGTTTAATATTTCAGCCTTTGTCAAGTACTGTGCTTTGATGCTGGAGAAGTGCTAACCCCATGAAATCAATCAAACTTAGTCTGACACCAAGCCAAAATATTTCCCTTTCAATCTAGAGGATTTCAGTTAAAATCCCTAAGGATATTTTAAATATATTTTTTTTAAGTGGCCATTAACACAAGTAGTGAGTTTGTTTTCTGAGCAATCAGTTCTCCTCCTTCCTTCTATAGCAGTTATATCAGGTATAACAGTTTTCAGACAAACTTCAAGGCCCAGATTAAAAGTGAATTTTATGCTTACACTGGGAGAAAGAGTAGTAGATTTGAAAAACACTGACTTACCACACATTGAAAAAGTTGCTAAGTATCGTGCCAGACCTATACATAGATCTAAAAAGAAGATAGCGATAAAATAAAACCTCAAAAAGCTACTGTGTTTCAGCCTCCATATTAACAGGAAGATTAGTATCATTCAGAAAGTAAGAATTTTCTTTATAGATAGTGAAAACCAAATGAGAAAACACAGACTTGTACCTGTATGATATGACAGCAGCAGTCATATGTGTGTTCCAAATAGAGCCCAACTCAGAACACTGTGGGGAACCGGGGTGTCTGTGCTTAGCCTTGTAGGGTGAAAACACTGTTCTGTTGACTTTAAATGGAGATTGTCTAGATGCTTCTGTCAAAAATAAGGGTTAATAAAAATACATTTAAAAATCATCCATTGTTTTCTTGTGTAGTCTCTAATAACAGAATTTAATTTCTTTACAGAATGAAAGTGAACAGTCAGTAGTGGCCTTTCATTTTGAATCAGAAGTTGAATTTCTAAACAGATTTTTGTGACAGAGTAGAAAAGACGCAACTAATAGCTTTAGCTAATTTACTGCAGGATTAATATGGTAGACACATATTCTAAAGTCTCCATTTATTTAGATCAGTTTCTCTACAGATAAAATCATAAATGGCCCTCAACTGAAATATACAGTATACAACCAAAATATCTCAGCTGAGCCGTCCAGTTCATTGCAGATTCTTTCATTTTTTAAGATTGTCTGAAAATGCAACTACAAGTGAGTTATGACTGTAGAACCTGGAGACGTAATTTCCCTAGTGAGTCAGGTTTTTATTTTAATGCTTATGACCATGAGGACTTCTTTGCTTGCAGCTGGTCACAGCTATAAAAAATACATTGAGAGCACCTTCTGAAGGCATTTTTTCTTTCCATAGTACACCTTGTTAACAAAACTATGACAATCAAAAGTTCAGTCTTCAGTGTTTACTTTAAAGGTTACTGAAAAGGAGGCACAAGAAAAAAAGACCATTTAAATGACCTTCAGAGGTCTAAAGCCTGTCAGCTAGAGGCGGTTCAAAAGTCCTCTTTGAGTAATGCAGTATCCTGGACAAAGGAATAACAGCTATAAGTCAATCTAGGAAGTTGCTTGCAGTACTACTCAGCACCCCAGTATGCTCAGCAGTTCCATCTAGTTAATGTGGTGGGACAATACTTGACAGTAGCACCAGACAGACTTAGACCCCACCAAAATACAGATAAGGACTACATTGTGATGGAGAGCACCAATACTCTTGTATTTTTATTAAATGTGGAAGACTAAATTAGAATTATATACACGAGTGTCCCTGGCACTGTTCTGTACAAACTGCATGCATTTGGAATATTTAACAACTTTTAAAAGCTTAAGATTTTATTTTTTAAACCCATTTACAAGTACAGTAGGGATGTGGAAAGGATGGAGTAAATGTGAAAAGCTGGGATGTATTTTAAGAGATCCAAAGGACAGGCTGTGTGGTCTTTTTCTTTTGGAAGTATATGGCCTTTAAACAGTCTTTTTTATTTTTTTTTTTCACTGATGTTCCTTTTTATTTTTTTTTAAGGGCAGTAGAAGATGTATTTCAACTGCACGTTATAAGTAAGAGGCATAACCTTGATGAGGTGAGCAAAAAATATCCGTTACTAAATATTCTGTCACCTCCAGTAGAAATGTGGTATATCAATGCTGAGCAACAATTTATGGCAGATCGACTGCTATGCAATTTAAATACAAGGTGAGGAGAAATTACTTCTAAAAAAGCAGCAGTGAGGGTGTTTTCCATGAAGGACTGCTAAATAGATTTTTCTGTACATTTTTGTATATTATTCCAATAAGGTTTCTAAAAGTCAGATAATGAACTTAGTGTGAAGGATGGTTTTAATTACATAAAATCTGTTTACAAAGAATGTTTGTTGCTATGCTTTTTTGCTGTGGCTGCTATTTTCTGTAGTAGACCAGAAAGAAAGACTTGTAGACTGTGACTAGATCCAGTAAGAAGACCTTGTGTTTTAATAGCTTGCTTTTAGGAGTTTGGTCACCAGAGCAGAACATAAAACTCTAAGTTTAACATTAAGGCTCCCCATGTAGTGCCTGCTGAGAATTATACACCTCAAAATGTTTATCTGAACATCTCACATGCTGAGAGGGAAGTGGCCTATGAAGAGACAACAGGACATGCCAGGCACAAATACATAGCCACAGTCCTATCTCTCTCCTCTGCAAGGCTGGCATCTTATCTAGGATGAATGAAAGCACCTCCACCTGGTTTAGTTCAGATCTGAAAGCCTTCTCATGAGAGCAGGGCTTATAACTGCTCCTTGAAAAATTGAAAGAACACTGTTTTCCTTTTAAAAGTTATTCACATGGTACTAGCAGTGTCATTGCTATCTTTGCCATTATCCCAGTTTGGTTGAAGCATTTGCCCTTGAAATGGGCTAGGCAGATTCCAATGCCTTCCCCAGACTGGGGAGACCCAGATCCAACACCACACCTCATAAGCAGATGATTCAACTGGCCTTTTGAACAAGATCCTCTAGATTAGAGAGTAGGAGCAAAATGGGACACACTAGCACTATAAGCTGAGGTTGCAGGACTCATTTAAGAGGCACTAGGTTTTCCTCCTTCCATTAACTGTGAAATATAAATTCTTGCTTCTTTACAGTCTCTGTATTAAAGAAAAAATAAACACATTCTTAAGGGAATGTGGGAGGGAATTCCAAAGGGATTGGAACTGTGAGCTCCACAGAGTAGAGTGCAAGACTTTAGTCACAGTTTCCCACTTACATTGCCTGCCAGCTGCTTGTCAGTGTTCCTGTCCAGTGCACAGGGCTTTGGTCATGGGGCTCTTTTGTCCCACATTTCTCCTGTGTCCGACAAGGAATGAGGCTGCTAATTATAGTCTTGAGGGATTTGATGCTTGAGTACTCCTCTAGATCTGATTGTAAAGGCCTGCATACAAATGGGCATTTCATTTGGTGTGATGATCCAGAATATTCACAGTCAGGGGCTTGGACTTTGCATTCTAAAGCTCATATTGCTGCAGCAGATTCAGGTGGGAACATTTCAGGGGAACTGGCATCGTGGCTTTTAAATGAGCTACCTTTGCTTGCTTCTGCAAATTTGTAATGCTGCCATTTAGTGTTGTACTTTCTTAAACACTAGGCATGTAAGAGTTATGCATATGCTTTGCACAATGAATAAATAACAGTCAACAGAATTATAAAATAACTAGAATGCAGAAGGTTTATTTTACCTTTCAAAGTGCCATGATTAGGAGAGAGATGGTGTTTTATTATCTGTTTAGATGCTGGTCTGAGTAACAGTCAGTAGGTGGCAAAAGTGTTTGAGGAATGATCCAAGCTGAAATTATTGAATTTTAAGTCGGTTTTGTGGGGGAAAGTT
This sequence comes from Megaceryle torquata, assembly GCA_024611175.1. NCBI lineage: Eukaryota > Metazoa > Chordata > Aves > Coraciiformes > Cerylidae > Megaceryle > Megaceryle torquata. Next base: position 32,596 of record JANIJG010010761.1, on the reverse strand, counting down.
TCAGCAACTGCACTACAGTTTGAGAGGCTATGTAATTTACATCTGAGCAGAGGATGCTGAACACACTTGTAAGGTCAACTCTTGCAAGGCTCTGATTGCCTTAGAGATAGAGCTGAGAGTCCTTTAATAGGAGACAGGAGGTACTTGATTTCTTTCCAGAAGAATACATTTGTAAACAGCAGTGGATTTTTACTATATCCTGTTGCAACATGTTTGATATCCAGCAACATACTGTTCTGCACCTGAGTAAAGCTTAAACCTGGTGTTTTCCTCTCCAAAACCACTGACTGAAGACTTCAAAGAAAAACAGAAAAGAGGAATAAAATTAATTGGCTGAGAACAGATTTAATGCATTTTTTAAAGCATATATTTGCATGTTTAGTCATGCAACGATGAAAGCAAAAAGACCAAAACTGCCTCTCTATATAAGTAGTACATAGCATGAACAGAAGAGAGAAGTGTCCTTTGGAAAGATTAAATGAGTAGCATAAGCACAACCTACACCAGAGAAGCTTGCGGGTAATGACATTTATTAGAACGGTCACAGTTCCCATATGAGAACTAATGGAAGCTGAATTGCTTTGAGACTTTAAAAAGTGAATTGTCCAGTGGATGGAAAGGAATTCCAAAGTGAGTGGACTTCTTGTCCTACAAAAATATGTTTTTCTCTTTTATTTTGTTGTCTTCAAACCAAATTCTTTTTATTCGCTATCACTGTTTTCTGGACCAGACAGACAAAATAAGAAGATGGAAACATTTGTCAAGGTCTTTGTAATGTCTTTTTTAATCCCATGCTGGATGCCTGCCAACATGTTATTTGGGTACTTCCTTCTCTGGGCTCTGTTATTCTGTGTACTTGCTATCCAAAACCAACACCCCTCTCCAAGTTCCTGCTGGCACAGCATAGGGTCTGAAATCTGTTCCTTAAACAACCTCCACTCTGCTCTACTGTCAGTTCATGCATCATGGAGATGATTATACCCATCCAACTGCATTGCCTGACCCACCGTCCCTGTTTGGCCATGCATCACAGCCAAGCAATCCTCACCACTTATCAGGGAATTCATGGCTGCAGTACCTATAGCCTTTTCTCCAGCTTTAAGAAAGAGAGTAGAAACCATCATTCTTCAAGGGAGAAGGTTACACGCCCAATGGGATGCTATATGGTGACTGAGGGGAAGAAGGAAACCATCAGTTGTCTAATTTTGTTAGGAAAAAGAAATCAATACAGTGGCTGCATAGCAGGGGAGAAGAGAGTGAAGAAAGAATATAGGAAACATACACAGAAGAAAAAAGAACAGTGCCTCAGAGAATAGCCTTTTCAAAAGAAAAGCACTTTTACCCTGGATATTATTCTCCAGGTAGATAGATGGCATAGTTATTGGTGTAAAGCGGTGCACACAGGGCAGTTCTTTAACTGGACTCCAGCCCAAGGCAATTTTCAACCTGGTTTGTCAAGGTATGTATGAGAAGCAATTTTCTTTGCTTTAGAATATGCAATTTCAAGTAGTGTGCCCAGGACGAACCATGCACCACTCCTCCCACTAAGATTTATTTCTGCTGTTCACACTGTTTGACTACCTCCACAGACTGTGTTTTGTGGTCTGCTTAGAAACCTTCAGCTGAGGGGTTTTTTTCACCTGCCCAGCCCTGGAGGTTCAAACATTCCTTTATGTTTTAGAACTCTTTTTTCTTTTTTTAATCACACTTATTAAGAAACTGGAGAGTTTTTCTAACAAATTTTCACAGAGAAAATGGCTTCCCCATTTTCTTTAGTAATGAAGTAGTCTCCACTCCGGAAAGCTTGTAGAAGTTATTTTTATCTAGCCACTTGCTCAAATCCAACATCAGACAGTGTTATTCCATTAGAAGTGCAAGGATGATGTTTCAGCTGGAGAACAGTGGTCTCAAAAGCTGACCCATACACAGACAGAATTCAAGAAGCCATCAATACCGTGAAAAATTCTTCCTTAATATTTCCTTAAAAAGAAAATAATGATGGTTCTTGCTAAGATGTACAGGTAAAAGAATCTAGAGAGAATCATAGAATCCAGGAAAGTGGAAAAAATGTCACTCCTGGACTTGAAATAGCCACTGAAATGGGTTTGTAAGTGCATCATTTCATAAAATTGATGGGAAACTAACACAGCACCTGCAGGGGTGTGGGATCTGGTGCCCATCTGTCTTCCAGTGAACAAACTGTTCCAAGTAACTTATTTCCTGGAATTTTATCATATAAAGTGAAAAAAAAACTCCTAAAGACACAAAGTAATATCTTACACTTGTTTTATGCCTTTCCTTTTAAGAGAATCCTAAAGCATTCATTCTGGGGGGGGTAAAAAAAAAAAAAAAAAAAAAAAAAAATCCAAACCCAAGATTGTGAAGACACCAAAAGATTTACCTCAGGTGAGGAGGAGATGGAAGATGGGCTGATAGATGGCATCCAGCAGTGTCAGCAAACATTTTAGGACAGAAACACAGACGAGCACAGGCAGCTGAATGCCACAGTGGTACGAAAGCTGAAAGGCCATCTTATTCAACCAAATAAAATTGTTTTGATTACTGTATGAGTATAGCCTCAGTGATAAGACCTGGCAGGAAGTGTCATAGGGTCTTTCATAGACAGTATTGGAAAGGTCCAGTTTTACATTTCTAAGGCAAAAAAATCCTTTTTGATGTACCACACCCCAGCACTACCCTGCATCACACTGAAGCAGACACAGGAGAAAGCAACCTCTGCTTAATCCCTGGCACTATCTGCCACATGTTCTTTGCCCTTCACTTCAAGAGCCATACCCTTTCTACTTAGCCCATCAAGTCTCAGGGGATTGCCTTGGGAGAAGATATATCAGCAGAGGAGTGTGGTTTAGGATGCTAATGCAATAATTACTGGTTTAATCATCAAAGTGAATAAGCAATTTACCAACAGTCCCTTTCAGCACTGTACATTGTTACCATTTAAATACAGATTTTTGTAATGTACCATAATTAGACACTGCACATGGGAAAGTTTTAAAAGTAAACCAGTAAAAATGAAAATGACTGCTCTGAGATGAGCACGGGACCCAAGTTTATTTTTCTCACAACAGAAAATGTCAATGATCTGTTATGTGGAAACTTTCTTCCAAACCAGTACTGACCCAGTGGCCCCATCCCACGCAGAAGAGAAAATGTCCTGTGAAAAAAGTTCTCTTCTGCATGGAACTTAATGTAGGAATCTTCTATTTGGCAACGTGGCATAGATAGTATTTTTTGGAAATTCTGGCATGAAATATTTTGTTTCAATTTCTTAAATTTCTTCTGAAGTTTCAACAGGACATACTCATTTCACTACCTGTTCTGGCAGCAGGTACTGCATAGCTAAGTATAGCAAAATGTTCTTCCCACTTCACGTGCACATTCAGCTGTGTGCATGCAGTGGCAAATACCAAATAAGGTATCTGCTTATGTAAACCAGGGTTTCCATATGGGGAGACAACCAGAAAATGTAAATGGACAAGTATCACATAAACATGGTCCATCTCACAACTGCAGGACATATGTACAGTAGAATCCTCATACCTGCATAGCTGACAGCTTTGATTAGCCACTGAAACCAAGCCTAACCCAGACCAGGCTTGAGTTATACACCAGCAAGTTTCAAAATGAGATTGAGAGGGGAAAAGAGAGGAAAAGGTGACACATAGTTAAAACACAGAACCAAATCTGCTGGCTCAGCATTATGCAAGCTCTCAGAGTCCTCAGCCTTCCATAGCCTTGGCTGCCATACTGGATTTTTCTCTTTTGTTGAAGGTTCACTTTAGCAGTCAACTCGGCAAAACAGAACACAGAAGATATAAAATTGCCTTATAATATTTACAAAGAACAACCTTGAGGATAAGTTTTAATAACATCTAGATTAGTTCAGAAATCGTTGTAAGAATCAGTTTAGAGCCATGGAAGAGGTTTTAAAGTTGCTCTTCACTGTTCTTCAACTTCTCAAAAGAAAAAGAAATACCTTGACATTAAAGCCTGAAAATCTCATCTGTCAGTTAAACAAACCATGTACAGAGAGAAATCCATTGGATCTCTATGACAAGGAGTTTGGATTGCTCTGTATTTTCTAAGCACTAGTATGCTGAGCTAAAAAAGTGGTTCCTTTTGAAACACTGGACTTACATGTTTCCAGCTCATGCAGAATGGAATCATGGAGAGTATCCTTAATACATTTCAACAAGAACAACTAATTTTCTGTTAAAGTGCTTAAGATTCAATGCCCATCATAATAACGTTCAAATTGAACTAGTGTTTTAAGAGTTTTCCAATAAGTTCCTCAGAATCTTCTGAACAGTTTTTAACTCTGCCTTTCCTTTTTCCCTTTCTACATGACAGCTTTTAGTTTCCATTTTGTGTCATGAATACCCACAGGTCTTCTTCCACAGAACAAAGAGAGGCCATCATTACCATCACCTCTTAATAAAGTTCAGTGGAGATACTCTAGTAATCCTGATTAACCCATAATCCATTACCACTTGATTATTTTTACTGTAATATCAATTACCTCTGTCTTGAGCAAGTCAAACTGCTCTGGTCATGTGCTCTCAGTTCATTCTGCAATCATCTGCCATTCAGAATCTATTCTTGTATTTTTCAAGATAGGTGAACTTTTTGACTGCTTACTGACAAGCTGGAATCCAAACTGCAGATTGCATATTGCATCACCATGTTCCCTTCTCCCACTACAGTTATACAGGATCACTGATCAGATTTAGCTCAGATGGTCTTGACTCTTTGTAAGGCTGAAATAAACACACGGGGTCAAAAAAAAAAAAAAGGCAACACAAGATATCACCAAAACTGTTTGCTCCAATGAATTCTGGAATTTCAAGCTGGTATCTTGTCTGTGCATGTGGTAGGCATAATCTTAGACTATATGGAGTCCTAGGGTATGATTTAGTAGCAGCTCTTCCACATTATTCTTACAAAGAAAAGATAAATTTGCTCCTACCTTAAGCAACATGTTTCGTGGATCTCTGCTCCATGGCAGCTTACTGCATGCAGGCTCTTATCTTCCCACAGGCACTTACAACAGAACAGGTCATACCGAGGGAAGGGGGATAAAGGTAAGAGCCAAGTGCTTTCAAGCAGTTACCTGCACTGTAGATGCCTAAAGACATTCCTGTACAGGCACAGAGGTACCCCAGGTGTTGCTCAAGCATTGCTAGTGCTGTACTAGTTGCAATCTTGTAAAGTAGTACTTCCTTCTAACTTTGTCTGGTATTTAGCATAGATGGAAACTGCATTTGTAACATTAAAACCAAAATCTTCACTGCAAAGTGGCAAGAATTCTCCCATATTGTGTTGTGACTCCTGAATAAACTCTCATGCTGTTACTGCAGTGCTCTGTCAGGCACATGGCCTTTTGCCATGGCCAGTTGAAGAATCTTCTGAAATGACCATCTGTGTTTTGCTTACCTACACTCACTGTAGTTTTGGTTTGATATTGGATTGCTTTTCACGACCTCTTCTGCTGTCTTGGTTCTGTGCTTCTTCCCAGCATGGGATACATTTTCCAGGGGGAATTCAGCTATAAGAGAGATAATCTGGACTGCAAAATTTCTTGCAAATGAAAGATAACGTCTCTGAGACTACTTTAAACTAGAGGAAATAAACGAATGAGATAGTGGGGACAAAAGTGAAACACCTACTTAACCGAAACCTCATTTCAGTCTTTTTCTCCAGTTAATTAAGTATTGAGGAAAATGGATGCAGAAAGCACATTTTAAAGCAATCAAGTACTGCCAGAAATCAAACCAGCAATTTGAAAAGAGAACAACACTGCTCTCTACCATCTGACAGAATAAGATATTTGACAGGGAACAATATGTGCAGTACTGTTTAATTGAGAGGCGAGGAGAAGAATAATCATAGCTGCATTACTGAATTTATAGAAGTATCTCCAGCGTACCACAGGGACAATGCGAATTTGTGGAATCCTCCTGTCTGCTACAGCAAGCCAGCAATCACTTACATTCCCATCAACATTTTTACAATGTACCCTAGGCAGCAATGCAGAAATAGCAACTGTGGTGGCTGAAACCAGGAGACTTGCCTTTAAAATGACTGTAAAATCCCACACTTTCCTCTGCTGGTGAAGAGATATGTGATAAGAAACAAATGGGGAAGACATCTTCATTAATGCTTGCCCTCCTTCGTTAGAATTCATCAGAGCATGGTACAAACCTTTACCAGTTCACAGGGTGTGGAATATGGCTATTCCAGCACCAGTCCTACAACAGGTTAGGTTGACTATGTGATTTTTTAGAGCAAAGACAGGACTTCAGTTTTCTCCTCTTAGTTCAAGGCTGTAGCCAAGGACAGTGAACTCCACTCACAAACTTACCCACATATTGAAAGCTCCGGAAGAACTTTCAAGGCTATAGTCTCCTTCCTGCAGTTGATTCACTAACTCTCTATTTTTTCCTGGACATTTTAGCACATTAAAATGATACTTACAACACAGGCAGCATGCTACAACATCAAAAACCAGCAATGGGGATCAAGACACCTGAACAAACCAATCATATGGTACCATTCCCACTCATACTAAAACCATTATGTAAGGGGTTGAGCAGTTAATGGGAGAATCTCATTTAGATTTTTTTATATATATATATAAGCAAATACTTCCATGTCTAACAGCCTGTTGAACAGAAGATTTGCTGATCTCAAGATAGTATCAGGAACCAGACACCAAACACTTAAATAAAAAGATATGTGAAAGAGCAGCCAACCAAGTTAAATGGATGCAGGAATCACAAAACAGATTCTTTCCCTTTGTAATTCCTCACAAGAAGCTGAGGAGAAAAAAAAATCCAAAAGGATGAAGTATCAACGATCTCCATTACTACTTCAAGCCTCCACGATCTAAGCTAATTAAAAAGGATCCAAACTCTGATCCTCAGGAGAACTAAAATCTTTCATCTCTCAGTGCCAGACAATGATTAAAGCCACACGTATCTTTAAATTTCAACAACAGTTCTGAAAACAGATTATTTTTCAGTACAGGGACAGAAGAATACAGAACATGGCCTGAACCACAATTAATAATTTTGCACTCCAGTTTTGCCTCTAAAAAAAAAAAAAAAATCAGTATTCTGATCTGGATACAACAGACTTGCTGAAAAATACAATCTTCCTTCACAATATGAAATACATTTACGCTGTATTTTGTGTGGTTCTCAGTAGGTTTTCTAAATAAAGGAACCATGAAACACCACCCAGTACTGAGAGCAGATTCTCACTAAGCTTTCATCTGTTTAATTTATGAGGGCAGCAGCAGAAAAGCAAAGTACAGAAAGCTGCTGGTTTTTCTGTGCACCCATCAATCATCAGTGCATTCACCTAAGTATTTCAACAGCTGAAGTGTCAGGAAAAAATGATTTATCTGCTGTTAAAAAAGCTTCCAGGAAGACAAATAAAACAATGCAAAAAGCTAAGTAGATTTGGCTATTTTATAGCTACATCCTGGTTCTCTAAGTTTCATATCATTTCTGAACTCCACACTGAAATAAGTGCTTGGGTGTGCCTATACATGTGTCAGAGAATATGCACACACACATATATACAGCAAATGAGATATGCCTATCTTTTGTCACTGAAACTATAGATATACTAGCCCATATTTTAAGAAATCCACACCATTGCTTTTGAATACTGCTACTGCACTCTGCTCTCCTAGTAGTCCACTGGGTATTCAGTTGTCAACATCTTTCTAAAGTTCAAACAAGTGGTTTCAATTACTGTTTTCTGTAGAAAATTACTGTCAGCCTTTTGTAATTTGTGGCTCTTTGGGCTAAGGTAGCAAAAGCAGAGGGAGATGGAGTCATTTTAAGGGTTAGACAGATGAAATCTCAAACAGCAGGAACAAGGATCAAGCAGCTGAAATCAGTTACTGGACAAATTTGGAGTGTTGTCACCACAGAGGTGGCACCTGGGCCATGGAGGGACACTGCCTTCCCTACTGCATAGAGTATTTACATTGCTCAGCTATGTTTCCCTGTCTAAAATGAACTAATTTCCAATGTATAGTGCAAAGAAAGTCTCCATTAGATGTGTATTGCACTTTGTCATTGCCTCCAAGGTTTTAGGGCACTATAGGATGTCCAATATGTATGCCTGAGACTGGACAGATTTGGATTCACCACAGCTCCACCTGGTATTTTTCTTCCTCTATTTAAAGTATATTAATTTGCATCCCTTGTAGGGCACACCAACAAAATTAGGTAAGCTGGAAAGCAAGAATGTGTTTCTTCTTTCAGCTCTATCCTTCCTTCCCTCCCTCTGGTCATCACTGCACTGGCAGACTCTCCTGAGTGATCCTGCTATGAGCCAAAAAACCTTAGCAATGCTAGCACTGGACCCAAGAGTGGGACTGCAGTGCAATGAAGAGCAACTTCTGGAAGCTGATGCTTCTGAAAGTAGCACAGGCCCATGTTCAATAAATGACATTTCTCCTACTAAGGATTTTTTTTTTTTTTCTTAATTGTATACAAAATCTACCCAAACATCAGTTGCTTATACTGTGGCTATGCCATGGGAAGTGCTGGGCTGTCTCAGGCCTGCACTCAAGACTTGGGGAAATCCTGATCATCTCTGCAGCTGAGTGGGCTCCAGAAGTCAGGGCAGGATCTGACCTGGGAGCATTTTAAATTCTGACATATGAGAGACCTTTTCAAACACTGACCCTTAATAATAACCCTGGAAGAGCAGCAACCAAACAAATTTCCTTTTATGTTTTCCTTTCCTTACTAAGCAAAACGGAGAAGAATAGTTCAAAGCCCGAAGAAAGAGCTGAACATCACAAACCAACCAGACCCTTCCATCAGCTGTAAGGGTGCACAGCAAAAGGATGTCAGTGATCCTGCAACGTGCGTTTAGCTTACAACTGGGCATTTCAGCATTTCAGAGAGCATTAAAAATTAATTAGGAGAGCAAACTAGATTTTACACCAATTACAATGTAAACCTTGGGCAAACAGGAAAATGAAGAAGAGCTCCAGTTAATGCATCTTCCTGTGACGTAACACAGTATCTCTATGGCAACAATCAGGTTAGAATGCTAAGAACAATAACAAAGCACCAAAGACATTTTTACAGGGACTTTTACAATCTAGAAAGTGCCATTTCATTTGTCACAGATAGCTGACGCTGACAAAATACATCCTGTGCAATCATCTTACTAGCAATTCTGATGAGGCATTTTGATTTTTTCCTACTGCACACTTGATTTACAGATAGGCTGGAAATTAAGTTTTTGATTCATCTTTCAAAACCCTACATGAATTGTAACCTGAAGTCTCATCAGCTTGCAGTAGAATGTAGAATATTAATTCTAATTTTCAACTGATTTAGGTATGGATGTAACTTAAGATCTCTTGAAAATCTTAACCTATATTAGCTCATATACCAAAAAGTTAAGATTAGCTATTACCATGATACATGCTGAAAACCAACAGGCATTGTAATCTTTCAAAATACAAACATTTCACACTTACTGAGACCTAAAGTCTTATAAAATACAAACATGCCCAAACAGAAAAATATGTAATTACTAAATCCTCAATCCTTTCTTTCAGTGATGATATTTTACTTAGTTATAAAATAGTCATTTAAATTTGTCTGGTTAAGATTAGACAGTATTCAAAAGACAGATGTTTTTTCCACACTCCTCTCCAAGTGGAATACTTTTCAAGGCGTCACATTAAAACAGCAGAAAATCAACAATTAGTATAAACAGAACACAAGTTTTGTTGCTTTTTGTTCCCCTTGTCCACTACCAATGCATTTTCACATTCATGCTTCTACTGCAAGTTTTGTTTTGTTTTTTTTTTAATTGCTACAATTCCACAAATGCTCCCTAAATAATCTGAAGATACAAACCCTTATCTGAATTACTTTAACTGCTATGAACAGCTTTGTTGGTATACTGACAGAAGATGTGACACTCAAAAATGCATCCTTTAAAATGGAGCGCTCTCAGTCTCCCTGGAAGATGCCTCTCAGCATAGTGCTACAAGGATTGTTTAATTACCTAATACTTGGCATTAACAAACAGCTACAGATGCTTAGAACACAGCCACAAGATCTACTGACGCCACCCCAACCATAAGCATATCTAGTTACTGAAGGATTGCTTGCATATAATGCTTTTGTTTGAACTACATGAAATATTTTGGTTTGTCTTATACTGTTAGACTTAAGACAAATGCTGAAGTCTTTAAAGGTCTTTCAGTTAAAGTGATGAGTAGATTATTTGTTCTCAGAAACTGCATTCTAATGGAAAATGTTGTAAGCAAGGCAGACTAATGATGTGCATGTATATGTAAATAGAGAAAAACCTGAGTGTAAAGCTAACTCAACTTCAAGTAAAATCTTATCTTTGTATCATTAGAGAAGCACTCGTACTTTGAAAGTTCAACTTAAAAGACAGTACTTTTGTTCCATGTTAAGGAATCTTTTTAACGAGTAAAAAACATTATTACCCACTTTTGTTGAAAGGAGAAACATCTTTCTGATAGAAGAATAATGTGAAAATGCATCCCTGCTGTGCAGCTTGGAGTCTTGGAACACTATTGCTCATGTAGAGGAGCTCGATTTTCCTAATACCTGGCCTGGATAGGCAAGCATAAGAAATAAAAATTATTGGAAAGTAATTTCTGTTCAGTTGGATAATGACTGATTTCATTAATGTCACCTTTTTCTCTTGCACAGAATTGCTCTGCACTACTGAGCAAGCCCAATTAGACCTTTGAAATACAGTAGTACAAACCTGCTGTGCGGGGCTTATTTGTAATAAATCATCCTAAATTCAAGGGCACTATCATGAACTCGATCGAGTTATTTTATAATGATGATACCCAAAACTTAAGTGAGTTACCTTCCTTTGGGATCTCAAATAGGATCTTTCTTGAATGAAAAGGGGCTAACTCAAGGCATTCTGTGCAGATATTTCTTGACACCTGACTGTTTCTTCCACACTTCCACTCTCATTACATCAGGTACAAGTCTGCAACCATTTTCACATAAAGTGACACATTTGAGGCTAAGCATTGAAACCACCTGAAAAGAAGGTGTAGAGAGGGGGTTGTTGGTGTCTTCTCACAAATCACAACTGACAGGACAAGAGGAAATGGCATCAAGTTACACCAGAAAGGTTGAGGTTGGACATTAAGAAAAACTTCTATAGCAAAATGGTTATCAAAGACTGGAACAGACGGCCCAGAGAAATGGTTGAATTGCCATCCCTGGGTGTATTTAAAAGCCATCTAGCTATGGTGCTTAAGGTGGAGTAGTGGCCATGGTAGAGTTAGATAACGGTTGGATTTGATGATCTTAAAAGGTCTTTTCCAACCATAGTGATTCTGTGAGGCTTAGTTTCAGGGGAAACAGAGTTTTCTCTCTGGGTTTGTTCAAACCAGGTCTCATCCCCCTTTGCATAATGTAGTTCCATCTGGAGAAAGAGACAGCCTAGACAGAACGCTGAACCTGTGCACTGGATGCATCTGGCTGAGTTGGTTTTGCACTTAACAAATGAAATCACTGCTTCATTTTGAATCAACCAATAGTGTTTCCCTCATTTTTCCTGGAATCTAGTCTTTTTAGAGATACTTTGGTGAGTTGAGTTTCCATTTGTAAATCAACCTTTGGTACACAGAAAAAATGGCAACAATGAACTACATGGCACAATGTAGTTCATTTTTTCCATAGTTTAATTTTTTAACATATTTATGAAGAATTATTTACAGAAAATTCTAGAGAAGATACATTATACCTGTTCTTTTATTATCATTCCACAAGTTTGAGTGACTATTGGTATTAGTAAATATTCAAGAACAAGTTCTAGATAAGCCATACATCATTAATCATTGCATGAGAGAATACAGTGCCCTGCATATAGTTCTGATATTTATTTCACATACTGGTTTTTGATTGTCATTTATTCCGAGTTGTGATTGAGTCCACACAGGTTTACTGCACCTTGCAATTTTCTTTTTCCTCATCTTGCTCAGGTAGTCCTTGTTCATTTAGAGAACATTTGCCTTTGTGCATCATATGACTCTCCCTAGTATTATCAGGGATGGTTTTTGTGGATTGCTTATATGGACAAAGTGGTGACCTTGAAGTAGACTTCAGTGATGGAAAAACTGTTCCTGCTTGGGACTGTTGTTCACCATTTACCTGTAACATAAACCAAAATGTCCCGTTTTACTGGTAATGGAAAAAAATCCCTACTAGCTTTCTGCATAATAAAAAAAAAGACTAAATATTGTGAATTTGCAAAACACACATATGTACATATTCAAAAGACAAAACCATATTTTTAAGACATTTATCACTTAGAACATACAGTATAGTGAGACTTGATATCAATCATTTTGGTGTGGTGTAAGATGGAATACCTGCTACAAAGCTGGCAATCTATTTGCTAGGAGCAGAAAAAAAGCTAAACCAAGAACAGACAGTGCTCAGTCTGTTTACTAAGGTACCAGGTATTGTGTACCAAGATCTGTATTTTTATGTACAATTTTCCTGTACATATTCTGCAAACATAAAAAATAATTGTCACTTCTTTTTGCTGACATCTGGACAGAAACCCCTGCTTTCACATTTTAACTGATGTGCAGTCAAAGCACTCAATTTAAATTTTACATTAAATTCACATACAAAAGTGAATAAATTTGCATATGAAAATGACAGAGCACATTTTAAACACCTTGAGAAATCTGCAACAGTTTGAAAATGGGTTTCTGAAATGAAGTATACGTAAGTACCTGCCAAAGAGAAGGAAACAAGGTTTATTTCTCTTTTTAAATAAGACATGCTGTTTACTGTATTAAGATAAAGAACAAAACAACACATTTTGATGGTCTCAATAAATGATGAAATAATATTATGAGGAATTCCTCCAGAAATACTCAGATGTACATCTTCTTGAAATAAAACAGCAACGTCCAAGAGAGAAGGGCACAAATTCTTGGAACTGTTAGCTTCTGCATATTTACTCTTAGGGGAAAAAGCAACCCTGAAATCTACTTTTTTCCTATATAGTTGTAGGTAAGGAGTAGCCTGTCCTTAGACCTAGACAATACAAGCTTAGGCAAACAGGAGGACTGTCCCCCTGTAATGTTAGAAACAATTTATTACTCATTACTGGTTATTTGCTGTAATCTTGACTATCGTCTGAGAGAGACTACAAGTTTACACCACACTGGCACATGATTATTGAACAACTTTCTGTGGCCAAGGCTTCCTTTCTTTTTTGCACTACTGAGTTTCTTTACAAGCAACACCCTCCATTTGTTTCTAAGGTTACAGGAAAACATATATAAATGAGTGTAAATAAAATTTATTAGCATCACTTCAGGAAACAGTAATAAAACACAGACCTCCAGGCAACATCTGCAAGAAGCAGCAAATTTGGGCAAGCAGGGTAATTAATCCTTGAAACAACATACAAGAATTCAGTGGATTCACTCTCACTTCAAAATACAGGTTTCCTATTGCTTAAAACAAATTATGGCTCTCATCCCACTTATCTTCCAATGGTGCTTTCCAGTCTCAAAAACTATACATCCACTAAACTATGTGGCTCTTACTTTTGCTATCTTGATGACATATTTTATGTGTGAACACAGAAGAGCTGCACTTAAAAACAAAACAAACCAAACATAATACAAAAGTTGTTCTCTTGCTTTATGGTTTCACTTTTGGCTGGGTGACAGACTCCACCAGTTGCCTATAGAATGCTTTTGTGTAACCTGACAAACTGGAAGAATTTTTATTTACTAGCATATTTCTATGTAGTCCTCATGTAAAGAAGCATCAATATATAAAAACTATTCTGTTTTTGCTCATCTTGAGATAGCATGGTTAATAACTTCAGAGGAGATTTCAGACAAAAGGTTTATTTCTGTCCTAAAGATGGAACATTTTTCTATAATCTGCAAGACATTTGTATTAACTTAGAAAGAACATCTTATTCTGCTGTACTATGAAACATTCAGCAGTATGTCATATTACTGAAAACACTTGCAAAGGTCATGTAAACTTCAGTTACTACACTTTTAAAAATAAAAATCACCTTTCCAAACCCAACTCTGGACTATTTGTTTGATAACCTTAAAATCTAGTAAGCACTAACATTAACGACTAGCTTCTTAAACATATAAATAGGGAACTTTTAGATGGTAAACAGACTTTCAAATATCTGCAGCTATTTTATAGCATCTCAGATCTGGAATTCCCAACGTTCTTAGCAGAAAACTTTAAGCCTCAACTCAGACTCCCAAATGTTAATTCTTTTGCTGTTTACTTTTTCTGAAACCTAAGAAACCACAGTATAAGGAACAACTGCTCTTTAATATCCATTAGAAGAAATCAAAAATATATTTAAATTAAATTTACATTTCTCAGTGGGTTTCCCTACGAAGTCACAAATTACATCACAGGAACAATCTACAGATTGGTCAAGACCTCTATCATGTTTTAGTGATTCAGTATTTATGATCTTACCCTCAGTGTGTTTCTGAGAAATGTAAAGAATGATGTGTCCTCAAACTTACTGGTCAATACAAATACATTTAGTGAATTTAGTAGTTTTCCCCATGGCTATCATACCCAGATAAATTTTTTTTAGTTACCTTTTGTGGTTTGCTGCCACCAGGTGTTGAACAGGAGCGCTCACCAAGATTATCTGGTCTGCATTTTTGGACATCTTGTGTAGGCAAAGGTAATTTCTCACTTGAGGAAGCCACAAGGGGACTGGTTCTTAAATTTAGGGTTGTTCTACGTAAAATATAAGGGCTAACCTTTCCAGCGGGGATATCAACAAACCCTGAAAAAAAACCAGTTTCTATTAAAAACAGTTAAATAAGTTACACTTTCTCAAACAGATCCCTTTTTTTCACAATGGGGATGAAAATTGCCAATTAAAATCAGTAATTTGTTCTATTGAAGAAAATGCATCAGAAAGATCGCTCAGCAAATCTTGTGCATTCCAAAATTCATATGCAAGCCCTGGAAACTGTAGACAAGGTACAACAGTAATTCTATAGCAAAGGTTTTCAAACAAAAGTTTAGTCTTTTTCTTTACAGGTACATTACTGTTTGGAGAATAATTTCAGGCTGAAAACATGTACTGGTTTTACTAGAAGTCAATCAGTACACAATAAGCATGACATGGTATTCTTGATTTTTCATATTTTTCTTTGCATAGAACTATATTATAGAATCATAAAATAGTTGGGGTTGGAAGGGATCATTGGGTCCAACCCTCAGCCAGGATAGGAACAGCTAGGGCATGCCACTCAGGAACAGATCCAGGTGGGTCTTGAAAGTCCCTGGGCAGCCTGTTCCAGGGCTCTGTCACTCTCACAGTGAAGATGTTTTCCCTGTGTTGAGGTGGAACTTCCTGTGTTTCACCTTGCTCTTGTTCTACCACAGGGAACAACTGAAAAGAGACTGGCCCCTTCTACTTGACACCCACCCTTCAGATATTTGTCAACATTAACAAGATCCCCTCTCAGTCTTCTCTCTTACAGGCTAAACAGCCTCAGGGCTTTCAGCCTTTCCTCATAAGAGAGATGTTCCAGTCCCTTTATCATCCTTCTAGCTCTCTGTTGGACTCTTGACTCCCTCTTGAACTGGGGAGACCAGAACTGAACACAATAGTGCAGATGTGGTCTCACTAGTGCAAAGTAGAGGGGGAGGTTCTCTATTTAGCTGAAAAGTCAACCATTTACTGGCACATATGTTCTCAGAGCAAGTATATTTCCATTAAAATATCAACACCGGTAAACAAATGAAATGCAAATAACACACAGACTTAGAAGTCCTAACTTCTGGGAGTTCTCACTGAAGTTGAGGTGATTCAATATCTCTATGGCTTGTCATTTAATGATTGCAATTGCATTTATTATAAAGGGTTACTTAATAGGTCGTCGCATATATAATATATTTTTCAAGCCCTGATTGGTGAAATCTCTTCAGTTACTTTCTGCTGCAGTGAACCCTTATATGGAACACCAGGCTATCTAATTTCATTGCATTTATAGTAAAATGAAATTCAACTGTCACGAAGATGGTAATGTATTACTGCTGCAGGCAAGACAGTTTCAACTCAGGGAATTTTAATTGATTTAATGTATTGTCAAAATAACACACTTTTAATTACTGATTCTGGTATTGAAAGAAATGAAAGCACACAAATAAGCAAACACCTGGGGAAAACACCTTGGCTTCTGTCCCCATTTTCTCATCTCCAATTGCCTTGCTGCACGGTACAGCTTCTGTGACATGATGGGAGTGCAGGAGATGGTGGTCAGATCCTGTTCCTTGTTTTTAACTCAGATTCTCAGGCATGGAGGAACCCACTGGCTGTAGCCACTCTCGGGTTATATGCCTCCTCAGTCTCCTCTCAGCTCACAATGGGCTGCTCCACAGCTCCTGTCCCTGCTCAGACCACCACCACCTCCCCAACAGCCCCATGACCTGCTCAGTATGATACATTACTTCAGCATTACTCATGTCTCTCCAGTGTTGACATTATTTTTCATTCACCTCAGAATTTTCTTACTCATGTTTTCACAGAGCCATGACAAACACCTCTGACAGTTTCCATTTTGGTGCATGGTTTTGTACTATGGAGTCAGTTGGACCTGACCATGTCCAGGACATGGTAGGCCTGACCTCCTTCCACAGAGTCCCCCTGCAGTCCTTACCACCAACTACTTACCACTCAGACCTGCATAGCTATTGACCATCTTTTTGACCTCATAAGGAGTAATACTGAAGGAACAGTGGGGCTATGGAGGGAGCAAATATGACTCCATCACAGTACTCTAGTGGTCCAATCTTGTGACCTTTAAGATTAGATTCACTCCACATGTATTCTCCTGTAAGTTTCAGTGAATGGTTCAAATAATGCTCTTAAATGACTAGCACAAATCTTCTGTCAGCAGAACTTTGTCGCTGTTACATATCGTATGCTCAGCCTCTAACATATGCATCAGAAGGAACTACAGAGTTGTGACTGCCAGGACCATTTAACTCTTAGAAGAAGGGTAGTTATTAAACAAACATAAATGTATCATGCTGGTCTAAGACCATAGCTCCACAAACACTGACATGGTACTAACTGGCAAATCTCCCATTGACTACTTTCACCTTCCATCACTGCCATCAAAAATGTTTGCATAGTCACCTACTTACCCAGAGTAAAACTGATTCAGAAAAAAAAAAAATCCATCTGGTATGCTCAGAATGCTCAGAGAATGTCTGTCTTTATAAAACACTATAAATACCTTTTCCCACTCCTTCTGGAAGCTCATCTGGCTCACCGTCTACGTCCTCCTGACTGATATCATACTTCCTTTTTTTTTTAAATGAAATCTCTGTCACAGGGGATCTTGGTTCTCCATTATCTTTCCTGTTGTCTTCATATCTCTGTCTTTTACTTGAAAGCTTAGTAGCATCTTCATCTGACCTCATCTCTTTGGCAGACTGATTGCTCACTGTTAATGAGTTATCTGTATTCAGCAAAGGAGTGTTGACAGCATCACTTGTTGGCTGTTTCAGCTGAGCACTCAACAAACTGACTTGTGTTTTTAGCATCTCATTTGCTTCCTCTAGTTTATAATATTTAACAATTAGAGAGCAGTATTTCTCCAAGTTCTCATTTGCTTCTCTGTTTTTCACTTCTGTAGATTTCTGTAATTCTTCCAGTTTTATCTTGATTTCTTCTGTAATGGCATTCTCATCAGCACCTTTCAAACCAGAATTTCATTATTCTTATAAGTAACATAAGAAAAGATGCATATATAAGAATTTAGAATGTAATAGTCACACATCTTTTAATTACTGATGTTCTATAACTATGCAACTATATAAAATAAGTGACAGTGTACAACAAAATTACATTATCCTGTTAAACATATTATTATTAGCTAAAAAGAGAAGAAACCTGCAAAATTTGAAATAAAAAAAAAACAAAACCAACAAACCTTGACCAATTCATGGGCAAACATTTTCCCTGTCATTTTTTAACTTCTGAACACTTGAGTTTGTACTCTTAAGTATCACCTACAATACAGTGCATCTCACGAGAAGAGCCAAAATATAAAGAACAAAGCATGAGAAACAAAGGGGAAAGTTTGATGGAAAACAATAAAAGAACTTGTACACAAACACTAGTTAAGAAAAACACTCTCCTTCTTCCATAAGTCACTTTTAGTTACAAAAATGCAATATTTAAATATATATACTCATAGTTCACAGTTGCCTCTGATACTTTATGACACAGAAGATGAACTAGATTTTTAAAATGTTTGACATGTTTGCAGTTGTACTTCTGAATACTAGTTAAGAATCATGCTCTGTATTAGAGTTGCATATGCAAATGGACATTTAGGGAAAAAGAAAGTTTTAGAAAGTAATGTACTGCTAAGAAAGCATTAAGATTACCTTCTTTCTTATACTTTGCAATAGTTAGATCTTTCTTCTTTAATAGTTCATTGCATTCAACCAGCTGTTTCTGCAACACTTCCTTTTCCTGTTCCACATGCTTACAGGATTTCATCCACAGCTGCATTTTACTGTGGACAAATTCATTTTCCTTCTTCAATTGAACTATGATGTTAAGATTATCAGCCTACAAAGTAAGAAATGTAGTTGTTACACCAGAAATGTAATTTTTCCATTTAAACATTAGAATGTCAAATGGTAGCTCAACTGTTACGCAAAAGGAGCTGTAGAGCACGGTTGTAAGGTATACTTGTTTGCCTGTTTCTGTACAACCTCATTATAGCTGCTCCTTTACTGTAGGAAACATGAAAGTCCTTTCCTAGGTGGGTACATACAGATTATTAACTCGGCAGAAAAACAAGAATTCAAATACCAGCAAGTGATATTTATTCTCTCCAAATATACAAAAAAAAAAAAATTATGAGATTACTGATGTCAAAAGCTTGCATCCTACCTATGAGAAAGCTGTATGAACTCTGATGCAGTAGTTATTTCTTCATCTGTGAAGTGATACTTCATTGACATGGCTGCTTTCCAGCTAACAGATTTCAAGACAATACTTACATTTTAACATGCTCTCCCCCTAGTCTGAGTGTCCTTTATTATTCTTTTCATCCCTAATGTCTCTAATTGCCACAGAGGCAAGATAACCCAGGCTTGCTTTGCATACTAAATTCCAGCTCAAAAGTACCATTCTAAGCAGCACCAGATAATACCTTCCCACCCACTTCCACTCGTTTGGACTGCTCCCTGCTCATGTGGTCTGATACTAACCTGTGTGCAAATACCACACAGCAAGCACAGCTGGAAGCCTTATATGCTACATTTACCCTACCATGGGTACTGTTCTGTCACTGGCATGTATCCTATAGTACTATATCATTGGACTGCTGGTATTAAACACATTAACAACACAGTGGAGGGCCCTACAGAATAAAGAACTGTTTAAAAAGATGAATGTATTGCAATTCAGTGTTTACTTGCAAGTAAATTGAATTGGCTATGTTTCTTCAAGTGCACATTTAGAAAGATACTCATTCCCAAAGTAAGAGTACAGAGTTCAAGCCAGCAATCAATCACAGGCAGAAATAGGACAAAAATAAAAGACAGATGAGAAAAAAATGCAGGGGAAATTAATACAGATATTCAGTTGTATGGACAGTTAAACTTGCTACTAGAAAGCAAACCAAGCACACCTAGAACTGTTCCCAGCTATCAATTGCTTACAGTATGTGGAGCTTACATTCTATCATTACCAAGAACAGTTCTGTCATTTAGAGAATTACACTAGCTAATAATTTTAATGAGTATTCTATATAAAATTGAATTGATAAAATCTCAAGAAATGAAGAACAATGTATCAAGACTAATGCTTAAGTCAGAACATGGTATCTTTTATCATCAAAGTAATTCACAAATAGAAAATAGAGGCACTGCAAAGTCTCTGAGTGTATTGTATCCACGTTATAACCTAGTCACAATGATCAGCGTAGACAATAGACTGCTGTGCTCAGCATCACATAAACCAATGTTAGGTGATCTCAGTCATGGCATATGCAATAGAAACTTTCTAGTGTAGACCAATAGGAACATTGTTTCCTCCGCGCTCTGTATTCTCCTTAGTGAAACAAAGGCTGTATCAAAGTAAAGCCAGAGCTCTGGAGCAGTGGTTCCCAATCCCATGATTATTTTACTCCACAGTGCCTTGTATCTCATGTAATTGGCAATGTTTAATTTTTTTTTTTCTTACCTTATTTTTTTGGAGTTCTTCTAAGGTTTGATTAGCTACTTTAAGGGAATTATTTAGTTCTTCTTTCTTTGACTTCAAATGCTCAATTTCCAATTTTTGTGACCTGATAAAGTTCTCCAGTGAATTAATCTTATCTTGACAGGCCTCAGTTTCTACTTTATTCTAGAGAAAGAAAATGTGCCTATTAAGGACATCAAGTTGTATGTTAAAGATGTACTTAAGAGCATGTCACAGCCCAGAGGAGTTCCACAGAAAATTTGCTTGGTATGTTTTGAGGAGTTTAAAGATGAAAGAGCAATTTGTCTTAAGTATATATTTTGAATACCAAAATCTTGTGTCTAAGAAGTCTACCATTAGAAAGCCCTTATATTTTACCCTAACTTACTCTTCAATTTACTTTATGCTCATAAAAATGAAAATTATTAAAAAAAATTACAGTAAATTGTTTGTTCATGTTCTACTGGCTTCTAATATATATTCATAGATATATTTCTGTAGAAAAGATGATGGCTCTTTGCACACAGCATGGCTGACAAATGCATTTCTAACAAATTTGCCTTAATGTCCTAAACCGGTTAATATTTCTTCCCCATTTCTAACAAAATAACGATTTCCTGGACTAGAACACACTGCTGCTTTCCCTTTTTCAAATGTATAGTCCCGAATAAATTAACACTGAGTTCTGAAGAAAATTCACCTTTCACTGCTTGCTATATGGAAAAACAATTTAACACTCACCAAGTTCCAAGGTGTTATATAGACAGTTTGAAAATAGTGTTTAGTAAAGGCAATTTCTTTTGCAACAGAATTGGCATAATTTTGTAAAATACATAGAATTTAATTACAAACTCACAGCACATTCTTCCCATTTTCAGATTTACCTTTCGGTTTGATTCTGTCAGAGAATCCTGATGCTCTTTCTCTGCCTGAAGTAGTCTGTCTTTGTATTCTGTTATTTCTCTTTTCATTTCCCTTTCTCTTTCTTGTAGATCTGTCTGAACCATCTCCAAACTCTTAGCCAGTTCAGTTTTTTCTGACATAGTTAATTGCAGCTGAATCTGTAAAGAGTAATAGCACATCCTTTGGTATTTAGGATTTTCTCAATGGATAAACATTTGACCCATTAAACCATTTGACTTTATATTTGAAACATCTTTGAATTTCCAAAACCAACTTGGTAATAAACTATTCAACAGTGGCTAAACACACTGCAATCAAAGAGCAGAACATCTGAACACAGAAGGTGGGATAAGAGGCAAAGGAGGGTTTTCTAAAAAGAAACATTATAATATGAGGAATATGTCCAGTGCAAGTTTGCCAACACTATTAAATCAAGTAAAAATTACTAGCAGACTCAAAGCTTAACCTCTCCAAACATTGTTCCCCTCTGAGAGTGGCTTGAGAGGTTTCACTTTACTCACTCTCTTTAAGATTATAAAACTTTCTAAGCATTTTCATATTGATCCACTTTTATAACTGTACTATTTGGACAACTGGCCTGTATTTCCATACAGGATTTCTGGAAGTAGCAGAAATCTCTTTTCTCTCACAAAAATCCTCAATGCCACAACAGAAACAAGCCCCTGGTTATAAAATTTTGGAAATAATATTAGTAGGTCATAAGACCACTTAAGCTGGTTTAAACACATAACATTGTTCGCAAATAAGACCTACAATCATCTCGATGGTAAAACAGCCTCTAAGAATTACATAGGAACAAATTAAAAATAAAGACTCTTGAACTGTTTCTTCCTTGACTTCGTCCTGAAAGTTCTTTAACACTATGGAAAATAGCTTAATTTGAAAAGAAATTTGAGAAATGTTACATTTTTATGTACCATCCTCAGTCTGATGATTGAATGCCTGTAGTGGACACAATTTCTTGCCACTGAAAGATTTCTCAATATCCTCCTGTGGCCTTTATGCCAAGAAAAGTTTCAATAGAAGGAAGAGGGGGAAAAAAACTATTAACTAATCATTCTATCTCAGAAAAAAAATATTAAATCTTTGGAAATTTGGAAGGAGGAACCTCTGGTACTGTACATTAGCACAGGTCCATTGACCAACCTCTACACATTTATAATGTACTTGAGCATCTGGCCTTGAACACAGAAGAACTACACACAAAGTAACTAACTTTGTTCTTTTCTGAATGTTCTTGAATGAGTTGTATTTCTTCACCAAGCTTGTTCCTTTCTGTGGTAAATTGTTCCTGTAATTTGGAAATCTTCTCTTCAGTATCACTTAGCTTGACTTGCAGCTCAGTATGACTTTCAGTCAGTTCGCTTACCTGAAATTAAATTTTCCAGAGTTATTTTTAATACAGGTGTCATGACCTCCAAAAGATTTTCTTATATGCAACCATCAGTTTTCAAGATGGGTTCTTTTATTCCCATAGCTGGTCCAGCTCCAGGCAAGAATCACAACAAGCTAATGCTGCTTTCACCTGGCAAATGTCCAATTGTTCTTTCACTTTCAAGCTCCCAAAGTACTTGCGCTTGTTACAAAATCTCACTCACCCAATACTGATTTGCGTCTCCTCTTTTTCTTCTAGAGGAAAAGGAAACTATCTTGCATTATTTGATTACTTAAATTTCTATGCCTACTTTCAAGCAACCTCCTCATTCAAGCTACAGAATACAATGTAATACTTTCCAGACCTGTAACTTCAATGCAAACTTATGATTGCTTTGAAAACAATTTTAAAAATAGGATGCTTACTGTAAAAGTCTGAAGTTTAAGTTATTTTAAGATATAATTTATTAAGGAAGTGATAAGCCCAGAGGACACTTCATCCTCATTCCTAAAATAGGCAACTTTACCCTAATGGCATTACCTTTTTACATAGAGCACTCTTTTCACCAAGCGTAGATTCCAGTTTCTTCTCAAGGTCCTTATAAGATACTTTTAGAACATTCAGGACATCCGGAAAGGTTTCAGTATCAGAAAAATGTTGCTCCTTCAGCTTCAACTCAGCAATCAGATCCTGCAGCCTTTCTTTTTCCTGGTGCCAACATTCATGTTTATGTTGTATGTGTGTCAGCTGTGAAGACCACTCCTCCATTTCTCTCACCTGCTTTTGAAGAGCACCATTTTCCTGCACCTTTTCATAAATTTTTTGTTTACAATCCATCAACTCTTGAGCAAGTACATCCCTCATTTGATCCAATTTCATATTTTCATTTTTTAATTCTTGACATTCCTGTAATAGTGTTGTTTTGTCTTGCTCAAGACAAGCCACTTGATTAATCAATACTTTCTCTTTTGCTCTAGCATCTGCTTCCTCCTTGCAAGAAATCTCTAATTTCTCACTGATATCTTTCAGCTCAGTTTTCAGCACTACCATAGTATTTTCAAACTCATTCTTGATCTGTATCTTTTCTTCCTCCTTTTCTTCTAGCAGTTTTGCTGTAGTCAAATTGGAAGATTCTAGTTCAAGAATTATTTCTTGCTTTTCTTTTAAATCTTTAGCCAGACACTCTCTTTGTGAAGTGAGGGCATCAAATTGTAATTTCAACTTTTCAGACATCTCTTCCATCTCCATTGTTAACGTTTCTGCCTCTGCTTTAGCAGTCTCTGACTGAATAACTGCATCTTCTAGATTTTTCTCTGACATCTCCAGTTCTCTTTCAAGCCTCTCTATTTTATCCATAAGGGAGTCAACTTTCCGTTCACTCTCTTTTAGCTTTTCAGCAATGTGGTGTTTTTTCTTCTCATCAGATTCAATTTTTACTTTCAGCTTCTCAATTCCATATCGCATTTCGTCTACTTCTTTCTGTGCTGAGCTGAGTCTAGCAGCAAGTTCACCTTTTTCCATTAACAAGTCCTCTAAAGATCTGTAAAGCTCTGACTTCTCCCTTTCTGATGAACTAAATTTGCTCTGCATCATTTCCAACTCTCTTACAATCAGCTCTTTCTCCTTTTTCAAATCTGCTGATTCATTTTGGAGTTTTCCCTTTTCTAAGGTGAAAGACACGGCATCATTTTCCAAATTTTGCAGCTTCTTCAGAAGATGATCTTTTTCATCCGATAACTGATTTGCATCAGATTTTGCAGTCTCAAGCAGATTTGTTTGTGTCCTCACTTCACCCTCTAACTTTCTAATTAATTCAGTAGAATCCACCGTAGTGGACTCTAGCTCTTTTAATTTTTCTTGTAGCATCTGATACTTCTGGTCTAGTTCTTTTTTATTTTCAGACAAAACACTCAGTTCTTGGCCAATATGGTTTCTCTCAGCTGTGACTGAAATTAGGTGCTCTTGAAAGCTAGAAATAGTTTTCAGATTCATTTCCCTCTCCCTTTGTAATTGCTGACATTTTGCCTGAAGCATTTCAATATCATGCTCTTTGAACAAGGCCTCATTCTCAGTATTAACCTGCTCAGATTTTGGACTTCTCTGTTCATTTTCAGCTGCAAGAAATTGTTCATGATAGCCTCTCTTGCTCATTTCCACATCATCCAATGTGTCTGCTGCATTAGACAATCTAACTTTGTATACCTCCAGCTCAGACTTGACATTCTCAGGTTCTTTTTCTAACGAGACTTCTCTAAGAGATAATTGCTGTTTATTTTCAGAGACTGATTCCAGTTTTTCCTCTATGTCACAGTTTTCTTCCTTAACAACTACAGTTGCTTCCTTCAGTTCTTCAGAAGCTGAGCTCTTCAGAGTTAATTGTACATGCTGAAAGTTCAGATCAGAGTTTAATTGCTCAACTTTCATTAGTAAATCAAGATGTTTATGGCTTTCTTCTGTCTCTCTCAGCTTCACATTTTCAGCAGTCTGTTGTTTTGCCTCCTCATGAAGCATTTCAGTGGTTATTTGATTTTCATAGAAATCCCCTGCATTCAAAAACGTACTACTACTGGAAAATGACAATGCACTGGCATGGTCTGATGGGTTGGTTATTCTTCCTGACATATTTCTACACTCATGTTCTCCAGAAATCTTCTCAGTATAATCTTCCATTAATCTTTCTTCAGTGGTCTCTATTATATTTTCACACACAGAGGTATCTCCTACAGCCATTTTCTCAAGGGGGATTAGTTTAGGTTTACTGCTTTTCAGTGCTGAGTTTTCTGTAGGTGCTTTCAATTGATAAGGACTATTGTTTTCTTGTTCAGTGTTCTGTAAAGGTTAAGAATCAATCCATTTAAAAGAAAGGAAAAGAAAAAAACAAGTTTTTAAAGTTTTCTTAAACTAGTAAAGCTCCTCTTCTACAAAATAAATAGGTAGCATCCTTCTCTACTTCAGAATCCGCTTTCTTATAGAAAGGATTTACACTTACGTATATAAACACGTATCTTGGGGAAAAATGTTTTAAAGATACTGAGGGAAAACTTTCAGCCAAATTTACTGAAATACTATGTCCAAAGATATCACGTGCCTCCATATTTTGGGAAAATAGGTGTCTACATGACAAAGTGAAAAATCATTAGTATCACTAATGAGAGAAAGTTTACTGCTCACCTTCTATTAGACACCAGAGAAACATCAAGGGACACAAGCCCAAATCCCCAAACAGTTCCTTTTCCAAATTACCACTGTCTGTTAGAGTTGGGCTTACATTTGGTGCCACCTGATGCGCTCTGTTGAAACAATAAAAATGAGTAACTTCAAAACTTGAGGACTCCAAAAAAAAACTGGGTCTGAAGGTAGCACCTGAAAGATCTGTGTTGAGTAACCCAGCTTAAAAAAACCTCCAGCTATGTATAGTAAATGACAGTATTTCCCTCTTCAAGTGTCTATGTATCAGTGTGGATGCTCTATGTGAACTACAAGCAGAACATACAAATGAAAGATTCTCCCCCCCCCCATAAGGAACAGCTACTCAGCTGGCCAAAATTTAGAGCTGACTGAAATGTAGAGCTTCAAGGTGCTCTGACTGTGAAAGTGGTTAGATTTTAACTTCTGAGATTAGGTTGACTGGGCACTGGAGGCCACTTGCACAGGACTTAAAGGTAAATATTGTCATTCTCACAAGCAGTAAATGCATCTGTTAGATTTATTTTTAAGGGGAATTAGTCTAATACACTGTATGCAAGATCTAAACTGGTTTTCACTCAGTCCAAGTGAAGTTTTGATTCTTCTCTTCCTTACAGGGAACAGCAAAATCTAGTTCACTGGTTGCACACCACCTACAGCACTGAAAAAAAAGAGATCTGACTTCCAAATTTCTTGTTCCCTTAGGTATTTTAAAGGAATTCAGGCTGAAATTAAAATTAACTGTTTTACTGCCAGCTCACTCTGTTCTGCTGTTGATAGTACTGAAAGGAATTACAGGTGGGGAAGCAGTTCTAGGTTGCTTGTCCCATGAAAGGAACTGTGTGCATCTTTAACCAACTGTACTAAATCAGAGATGTAAGCTTGTAAGCACAGTACAGATACATTCAGTGCAAACATCCACTATCACAGCAGGATCCACACTGACACAGACCTGAAGAAAAAGCAAGAAAGCACAACTCTTAACAGACTAATCTTGTTGGCTTTGTCATCATTTGTAATTTCACATGATCCCTGTGGTGCATAAACCAGAACTCAAGACACAGATTATTTTTCTGCTTTCTCTAAAGAACAGCACTGTTTTTGTTGGATACAATTTTAAACATGTTCAATTTCAAAATTTAAATTTGGCTTACTGTAAATCAAAGTATTTTATATAAACTGATTTGCATGACAACAATTACTTACATTTTCAATATCTGTGCACAGCAGTGAATGAGAACTTAAATCAAGGACTTGGAGTTGGAGTCTTGCTGCTTCCAGCTCCAGAGACAGATTCTCAGTTTGTTTTCTTTCTGCCGCCAGTTTGCGCTCCATCTCCATAGTCACGTTATTCAGTTTCTGCTGCCATTCTTCCTTGTCAGCTAGATTTTGCTGTTTGAGATGATCTATTTCTTTTCTTTCAGAAAGTATAACCTTTCTCAGCTCTTGTATTTCCTCATTTTTCATATTGTCTTGAATATGAAATTGGTCTTCGAGCACCCCCATGGCCTTCTCATATGTCTGACACAGCATCTGAAGTTCTTCAATTCTATTCTCAAGGTTAGATTTTCTAGGAGCAATGTTCCTGGGGTCTCTAACAGAGTCTAATTTGTGGTCATTATGATGATTTTCAACCAAAACTTTTGTTGCACCTTCTGGAATTATTTCTGCAGAGCTGTCAGGCTGATTCATTTCTTCTATCCATTTGCACATATCACTGTTAGAAGAATCAACCACCTCACCTACTTCTGTAAAAGATGGACCTTCAAAAAGATTTGAGGAAGAAACCATAGACTTAGTTTCATCTAATTCAGACGGTGTATTATTTTGGCTAGAAGATAGTGGCATTCTCAAAGAATCTATGCAAGCACTGCTCAGACTTCTCGACAATGCAGATTTTTCTGCCTTCAATATTTCAATACAAGACTGTAGCTCGGATATCTTTGAGGTCATGCTGCAGTGCTGTTCATATAATTTTATATGTTCATCCTGGAACGACAAAAGCTTCTCTCTTAGTTCAGAGAAGTGTATTTTAACTTCTTTGCTGGACAATTTTAAATCTTCATAGTCAGAACTGGGTCCAGAACTGCATTCTTTAAGTCTGAAGTAAATGTCCTTATTATCAAAATACATTCTCCGGCCACTATTATCACTTTGATCCATAAGTTCATCATGAAAAACAGCTTTTTCCACTTTTGAATTTTTATCTGCATTCATTGTGTTCTCTTTCTCATCCTCTTCCTCATTAATACCTCTGTTGTCATTTGGTTTTGAGTCTTTAAATCCAGATGCTAACACAGCATTCTCAGTCTGCAACCTCTCACACATTTTCTCAAGCTCGCTCAGATTGTTTATTATTACCTGCAAAGAGGATGTCAGCAAGATGGATGAAAAACTTTCATCCATTTTTCTTCTGCCACAATTCTGATAAATGCTATCATAATTATACTCCGACGAGTGGCCATCTTCATCTAATACTGATAGAGTAGAACCTGAGGTTTTTGATTTTTTAACAGAAAGTAGTTCTTGCTGCAGTCTCTCTTTCTCTCTCACAGTTTTCTCAAGTTCTACTTCCATGCCTTTTAAAGCAGTCTCTAGCTGCATCACTTCCAACCTGTACTTCTCTAGGAAGAGTTCACTGTCCTCAAAATCCATTTGAAGAAGCTCAAGTTTAACCTGACATTTATTCAGCTCAGCATCCTTTTCTTCCATGGACTTCCTCAACTGTTCAGAATGGAGTCTCTGTTTACAGCTAACACCACACACTGGAGAGTCATGGTTTGCTTCTAGTTCCTTCCACAATTGCTCCTTGTCTTGAAATACGATACCACGGTTCTCTTGCATTGTATTTTCTGTTGCCCTGACATTTAACATTTCCTGTCTTAAACAGTCAAGCTCTGTAGAAGGCACATGTTGGATACTGGAAAATTCTGACTGCAATTGCTGAAGTTCTTGAACCAAATCTTTTTTTAGTTCTTCTGAGGCTATTAGTTTATGTAAGATATCTTTATTCTCACTAAATACCTGTTTCTCTTTTTCTAATTTTGCTTTCTTTTCCTCATATTCAACAGTTTGCTCTCTCAGAATGCTCATCATGTTTGCATTTTCTTCTTCCACTGATTTATACTTTGCCTGCAAAACTTTAAGCTCTGTTTTGATTTCTTCAGTTCTTGATTCAATATATTGTCTTTCCTTTTTGTGTTTTCCAGACATTTCAGAAATTATTTCTTCTCTTTCCTTTAAACTATCAGAAATATTTTTATTTGCTTCCAGTAAAGTTATTTGTTCCTGCTCTAAAGCTCTGCTTAAATCCCTAAGGGCTGCATTTTCTTCAGTAAGTGCCTCATTTTTTTTGCTATATGAGCAAATCATTGAAGACATATCCTTCTTCTCTGAGTTCCATGTTTCAGACATGTGCTTCAGCTGTCTGACTGAATCCTCAAGCAATTTATTATTGATCTTTAAATCCTGAATCTCAGCTTGTCGGTTTTCTAACCTTTCATTCAGAGTTTGCAGTTGCATGTCCTTTTCCTCAAGGATAGCTAAAGCTTCTTCCATTAATTTCTGACGTGCTGAAATATCAACTTCTAAGTTACTAATGTGCTGCTCAGTTTCTGTGACGAAGCTTTTGTGCATCTGTTCTACATTAAATAATTTTTCTTCTGTTTCACCCTTTATTTCCAATAAGTCTTCGTATTGTTGCTGCTGATTTGAATTCATCTGCTTTTGAGCCACTAAGGAAATCTCAAGAGAAGAGATCTTATCTTGTAAAGTGGCTAGATCCTTAGTTTTTCCTGCTTCTAGGTGAGCTCTTGCACATCTGTGATCCTCAGCAATGGAGTTATTTGGCACAATTTGTGTATTATCTAAAACGGTTTTATCCTGACCACTTTGTAAATTAATTTCTCCATCTTCTGTCATTTCTGAAGTATCTTTTGCTTTTACAAGACAACAGATTTTTTCATATTCAGCAAGCAGGTCATGATAACACTGTTCCCTTTGCAGTCCTTCACTTGCTGCTAGCTGTAACTTTTCTTCTAGTTCACCTAATTGGTTGGTGAGCTGCAATATTTTACAGGACATATTTTCTATCTCTTTACAGTACTTTTTATCAGAACATTCTGCTTTCCACTGAAGTTCATCAAAAGCTTTTTTTTGCTCCTCTAATTCTGCACATTTACATTCCAGCATGTCTTTAAGTCCTCTAATCTCTGTGCTTTTCCTGTGACTTTCAGTTTCCAGCATTCTGAGTTTCTCACTGTGCTCATTATTCTTGGTTTGCTGGCTTTGAAGAGACCTCTCCAAGTCACTAATGTGAGTCAGCATACCTTCCTTTTCAGAATTAAGTTTATTTATAAGATGATCATTTTCATTTTTCCATTGAGAAAAAGCAGTAGCCTCTTTTTGTAATTCTTCACATTCTCTCTGCTTGAATGCAAGGAGCTTCTGCAAAGCATCCGATTCTTCCTCCATTTTAATTATTTTACAGTTTTGTTCTTTAATATGATTATCTTTTTCCTTGAGCAGGTCTTGGGTAGAGTCTTGTTGCTTTTCCATGTCAGCTAAACCTATTTTCATCTTTTCCAGCAAAAGGGAGCTCTCTTGCTTTTTAAATTTCTCTTCCATTAACTTCAGCTCTGCTTCCTGAAATGTATTCTTGTCTGTAAGAGAAAACACCATTAAATCTTTGCCAGTCAACACTGATACTGATAATTTTCTAGATGATGTATTACTATTTACTTTTACTATTTTCAATTCTCATTCTAGTGCAAAGCATTACTCTCAAGTTATAATGCTGGATAAAGGATTGTTTATATCATCATAGGCTATCAGACGCCTATGTACTTATAGACATTATCTACTTTCCACTCTGCAGTCTGACACAAGTCTGCACTCCAAGCTGGTCAGTCCTTACTTGTCAGGTGTAAAGACCTTTTGTTTCTGTATCTCACTTTTACCATTTTTTTACATAAAGTAGCACTGCTTTTTCTTTTTCTATTTTTTATTTTTAACAGGACAGGTGTCATTCCAGCACGTGACCTTCTTGTAGGTCAGTCTTATACTCTGTTTCTGCCAAAGAATGTTTAATTCTACAGAGTTATTTTCCAAATTGTCATTATTATTTCCCTGCCTTAATAAGAACAGAATAAGGACCACCAAGGCTTAGAACAAGGATTACATTCCACTAGCAAGCCAGTAAAATCTGCAAATTTTCTATGTGATCAGAACCAAATCATCACTTGAAAGGCAATCAAAAGTTTGGTCATTAATTTTAAGGAGAACAGAATCAAATTAGCAAGCTTAATTTTGAAATCTTACATGAAGATTGATTGATGTACAGAAACAAGGGGGAATCTAACCCCTATTTTTAGTCAGATCCATTAGAACTACAAGGTATATTTCAACTCAATTCCTGAAAGATGTGTTCTCAAGTAGAAACACTGCAAGCAAGACTCAGCTATCGGTGGTTACGTAACAATTCCCTACCATTAAAAAAAATTTTTAAAAATGCTGTGAAACATACTAAAGAATTATAGGACAGAAGTTTTCTGGTTTAAATAGTTTTTATGAAATTTAGTACACTTTGACTAATTACAAAATTTTTTATCTTCAGAAACTGTATATGTTCATAGACAAAAATTAATTTCCATTTAGGACAAACTCAATGTTGGTTAAAAACACCAATCATATCCCACAGTGAAAAGCTTTTAACTTAATTCACAACTAAATTTCCAGGATTGCAGGAAACATAGGTCTTTAAACACGCAACAGGAGTTCTACTAATTTAAATACATAACTCACTTTTCATCTTTTCAACAAAATTCTGGCTCTGCTTTAGAGACTGCTTGATCATATCTAGTTCTTCTTCAAGTTGGTGAATCTTCTGCAATTTTTTTTCCAGTTGACAGCCAAGAAGATTTTTCTCCTGCTTCACTTCCTAAAACAAAACCAAGTAAGAACATATTTCTTGTGAGTTGCCAAGAATGATCAATGAATTTGGTTAATTTAAATCAAAAGAAATATATTTCATTAGGTCCTATTAAGTCTTTGGGCAGCTACGCCCAAGTTCCTAAGCACTGCTTGGGAACATAAGCTGAACGGTTCTTCACCAGTTGACAGCATCTGAGAGATGCCACCAGTGACATAGTTAGCAAGTTCGTTTTTGCATAGAGCAAACAGCTCCACATGACCTACCCCAGACAGATCAAGATCAAATCTGAGTAGATGAAGTTGGGCTACTTTCCCAAAGAAACAAACCCCTGCAATGGCATCAAAAGTAACAGGAAATATATAGACCAGGTTTCACCTATCATCTTATGTAGAGACAAGTTTCTTTTCCACTAACATCATCAAAGCAACACTGGTCAAATTTTATTTAGAAATGTTTACACTTTCAGAGGGTTGCTTTGCCATTAGGAGTATTTTCTTCCAAATAATTTGAGGTGGTTTTTTTAAACCACACTGCATCTAGGAAGCCACATAAAAGCTCTTTTAAGGAAACTAATCCTTTTTCTCCAAATCCTGTGCTGATGGACAACAGATGGCATGGAACTGGTATGGCCCAATTGGATACAGGCCACCAATTCTTCATCCATTTACTACTAGCAGATGGGCAGCAATTCACAAAAGCCAAGCTCAAGAAATGGAAAGGTCTGGATGAAAAAAATTAAAAGCTTGCTGGCATGGCAGGCTTGTTTTTTGCAACAACATAAATAAATCACCTTCACAACATGATTAAAATTGTCACTGTCTTCTACTCATAGCATTCCCTACCCACAGTTGGTTGTTAGGTTTTTTTTGTTT
>JANIJG010010759.1:54531-94203 GCA_024611175.1 Megaceryle torquata | reverse complement strand
GGTGGAACCCTCTGCTGGGAGGCCAGGCTGAGAGAGTTGGGGTTCTTCAGCCTGGAGAAGAGAAGGCTCTGGGGAGAGCTTCTTGTGGCCTTTCAGGATTGGGGGTTGGACTAGATGATCTTTCGAGGTCATTTCCAACCCTGAACATTCTATGATTCTGTGACTTCAAGGGGCCTGTCAGAAAGATGGGGAGGGACTTTTGCTCAGGGCCTGTTGTGACAGGACAAGGGGTGATGGTTTTAAACTAAAAGAGAGAGATTTAGACTGGAGAGAAGGAAGAAATTTTTGATGCTGAGTGTGGTGAGACCGTGGCCCAGGTTGCCCAGAGAGGTGATTGATGCCCCATCCCTGGAACCATCCAGGTGAGGTTGGCTGGGGCTCTGAGCAACCTGCTCTGGTTGCAGATGTCCCTGCTCACTGCAGGGGGGTGGACTTGATGAGCTTTAAAGGTCCCTTCCAACCCAAACCACTCTGTGATTCTATGATACATGTGTGCAAATGGGACCAGTGCACAGCTGGGGCCAGTGCATGCTCATGCACATCTGAGCTCAGTGTGCACACAGTTGTGCTGGGCAAGCTCATGTTGTCCAGGGCCAGGATCAGTGGAAGCTTCATGATTCAGAGCAGGGCTTGTCCTTGAGCCATCCACTCCCTTTGCCTATTTCAAGCCTGAGCTGCCATTAAGCTGAGCCCATTACCCCAAGGTACTTCAAGGTCTTATGTTCTCCTTAGTTCTTGCTCATGGTAAGCAGAGCTCACCTCCCTGGTTGCTCGCTGGAGACCCATGGCAAAGAGGACCTGGGGGATGGCTTGTGTGGTGCAGTGGGTGGGGAGAGCAGGTTCCTGTCACATGCTCCTTGGGATGGTTTGCACCAAGGGAGCCATGGGGCAGCATAAAATCTTTTGAGAGCAAAGCAGAGCTTGACATTTACAGGTTTCCTACCTATACTGAGCATCTTGCGAGGGCTGGGGGCATCATGAGGGACACGGAGTGATGCTGGTGGGCGGTCAGGATCAGGGACTGCTCCTGCAGAGCACAGGGAATGGTAGGGCTGGGCAATAGGATGGTTGCCCTTCACCCAGAGGTGATGTGGAGCAGGCAGGACTTTCAGGCAGCATTGCCTGTGGGCTGACCATGCTGAGGGCCTGCCTGTGCTGATGGGAGGTTGGTGATGTCTTGTCACCCCTTGCTAGCATGGGGGCTGGCAGGGACATCTGTCCAGGACAACAGAGCTGTGCAGTGTGTTTACAGGGATGCTGCTGCCATGCTGCTCCTTGGGAGATGGGAGAAGCGGCAGCATCCTGCAGGCATCCAGCACCAGGGAACCCTCTCTCCTAGCTGTGGGATGCAGACAGGTGCCCCTGCCCCAGGCAGACACCCATGGTCCCCCAGACCCCCAGGGTACAGCGCCAAGGTCCTGGCACCCACCCAGGCACCCACTCACCAGGAATACGTTGCAAGGAGCAGCAAAAATGTTAAAATTTAATGCCTCAGCTAATGGGCCGAGCAGTGAGGAGCAGAAAAAGGGCTGCTCTCCCAGAGAAGGGAAGAGGCAAGCGTGCCCAGCCCTGGGGAGCCCCTAATGGCTTCACAGCCTCTGCCACCTCACGCTTCCTGGAAGAATGGGAGACCTTGCCGGTCCATGGCAGTGTCTGGTCGATGGGACCCTACTCCCTGCTTGCAGTACCCAGCTCGCTAAACATCCATTAGGTGCCTTGCAGCACCCACTGAAGTGTGGGACCAAGAAGCTGGCCATGAATCCACATGGCTTCTGGGAGATGCCCCCAGAGAATCTCCTAGTGGCTGATGGATCCCTCAGGGTGGGACCTTGCCTGAGGGAGCCCAAGCTCCACTGTCCATCTTCATCACCAGCTGCACCTCTGCCAGTCCCCTCACAAAACTGGGGGAGGCTTAAAAGAAGGAGAGGCACAAAAGGGCAGGTCAGGACACCTTGCTGTGTTGCATGGGTGTTTTTTTGAGGTCTAGGAAGGAGGTAGGGACAGACTCTGAATTTTGTGTAGGTTTAAGAAAAGCCACAGCCTGAAACAAAACCTTCCTCCCTTGCCTGTAACAGAATTGGAGTCCCTTAGTGGAGAGAAAGCTACCTTGGCTGCCTGCAGCCCCTCACCCATGCTGCTCCTCTGCATGTCAGGCTGTTGGAAGGGGTGATTTGGACACTGGGATGAATTTCCAGGCCTCCTTTTCACAAAATACCAGACCTGCAAGACCTGTCAGAAGCATGGTCCTGCCTGCATTCCCTCCACGCCTGCTTATTTGGGGAGTTCCTGCCATATCTCAGCACCCTGGGCTTGTTTTGTCCCAGCCTAGAAGCAGCTTCCCTTCAGTGGAAACTGCGGAATCATCCCCAGAGATATAACCAGGCTGCTCACCCTCCTCCCCTGGGATGCCAGGCGATGGGTGCCTGCGCTCGCTGCTCTGTCACATTCACAATGAGTTATGGCTCAGTTTGTGGTGGGAGCAATAAAAGGAGATGGAAACAGTTGGGGGCTGGATGGGGAGCAAAGCTGATGCCAGCTGCTGGGTTTGCGTTAAGCTCAGACTCGCCCTGGAGGCAAAACCCAAACTCTGTAAAACTGGACTAAAGCAATTAAATGTGGTGAACGTTGGAATGTGTGATTTGAACGGGCTGGAATCGAGGCTGGAGTTGCTCAGGAAGTTTTGATAAGAGGGCTTCAGATCACATCCCCGCACATTTCTCTCCATGTTGACAGTAAAAATTGAGGGCTAAGACACACACTAACAAACGATTCTCACGCATTCTGTTCCTGTGGTCTTCCAGTACAGCCATTCAGCTCCATGGTATTTCCCTTCCTTCTGTTTTGTTTTGGATTTTTTTTTATTTTTTAAACATAAAGTTACAAAACCACCACCAACACAAAGGTTGACAGCTTCTATCTTGCAGCTAATTCAGGCACAGTTGGAATCTTGCTTCTTCCCTCTTTAGGAAACAGATGGAGGAGACACAAATTAAAACTTGGTGTGACTATTTATGTTCTTTATGAAATGGCCCTTCCAGCAATGGGAAGAGCCCCAGAAATGGGATAAAGGGGCCCCGGACTCTGGCACTGCATCGTTCCTCAGACACGCTCCTCCTTGTGCTCCAGTGATGCTGGAGCAGTCATGCTCCTCACATTCGTTTTTCTCCTGGATTGACACCACCACAAGGTCCCAGTCGGGATGACGTGAGACTGGTTATATCCTGCGAGAGGCAGAAGGACCCCTTTGTTTGCCTTGGGGCAGATGTTTCTGAGGCAGAGACAAAGGCTTGCAAAGCTCAGAGCTCCCTTGTCAGCCCCAAATCCTGTGCTAAAAGGTGTCCCACCCCTTGGGTTTTGCAGGGGAAGTAGGAATAGAGAAGAAAAGCTCCCTGTGAGGATCCAGCAGTTTGGCAGAAGGTTTCTCTTCTTTCTTTCTGTCCCCACCAGCTTGTTTTGTGCCTGCAGCACACCAGATTCCTCCCACCCCAGCTCAGGCAACTGGAGCTGCTTCGGTTTTGTAGAGCCAAGAAAAACCCCACGTCACACCACACAACAGTGGTAGAAGAAAAGAGTCTCTGTGGCTTCGGAGCAAGATGTGCACTGCTCAGCAGGTCTGCATCCAGCACCTGGATTTCCCTGTTCGACAACGTGCACCCCAGAGCACGTGTCAACAAACAACCCTGTCAGAGTAACCAACGGTGATAACAAGATTATCCTTTTAATGGTCACCATGGTAACCCGCCCTCTGCCAGCACAGCCGCAATAGCTTGATGTAACCATTGCTGAGGTGCACCTCATGGCAGTTCCAGTTAAACACACTGGAGAGCATGGCATTTACCTCAGCTTGGCCTGGTGTTTTGAAGGTGTTGGAGGGGTTTAGGAGGTCTTGGAGGGATTTGTAAGGTCTTGGAGGAGATTGGGAGGTGTTGGAGGGGTTTGGGGGATGTTGGAAGGCTTTTGAAGACATTGGAGGGGTTTTGGAGGTGTTGGAAGTGTTGGAGAGGTTTTCATAGATGTGTTGGAAAAGACCTTTAAGATTGGATGTTGGAGAGATTTTGGAGAGGTTGGAGAGATTTTGGAGAGTTGGAGGGGCTTTGGAGGTTTTGGTGGGGTTTTGGACGTATTGGAGGAGTTGTGGAGGTGTTGAAGGGGTAGGTTTTGGAGATGGTGCTCTGCCTGGGGGTGTACGTGGTAATTCATCATCACGTGGCAGCAAATGGCCATTCTCTCTTGTGTGGCCAGGCAGCGTCTGCTCGGCTGCAAACTGCACATCTCATTTCTGGTCAGTTTTTATCAGCCCACGTGGCCCAGGAGCAACATTTGCACCCACTGATTGGGGTGATCAGGACGGTGAGCAAGCCCATGGGGTCAGCGCTCTGCTGAAATTGTGGTAGAAAATCTGCTGTGGAATAGAAACTGGACAGCTCAACCATAATCTTCTTGTTGAGCCTCGTGGTTTACTACAGCCCCATGAAAGGTTTATTTTCCACCCTCTCTTGTTTCATTTAATCCTCTAATATAACTAGAAGCATTTGAAATATCCTCACATGGATATCATCCCCTCTAAAGCCTATTAAGCCGCTAGTTTCAGCAATCTCCTGTAACTGCAACTGCCACAGGAAAGTTTGGGAACTGTAAGAAGTATTTTGATCTGTATTAACTTCCTTGGTTTGGGGCTCTGGTTGGTCCTGGCTCCTTGGTTTTGTCAGTTAACAGTTAGGTGCTGGATTTCCCTTTAGTAAATTTGCTTGCTGTTGCGGATCTCTCCGTTAACATCTTCTCTCCATTAACATCTTCTCTCCCAGTCATGTCAGGCACTGGAAAACTGAAGGCCACGAAGAACCCCGGGTTCAGTTCAAACTGGGTGATAGGAATAGGTGTTTAGGAAGGGGTTCCTGCACCACGTAGCTTTGTTATCATTGCTGACGAGGCCTTGCTTATACTTGCTCCTATAAAACCCAAGGTCAATGCTAAATCTCATGTGCCATGTTGGAGTGCTGTAAGTAAAAGGGTTGTAAGTTAAAAGGTGGTGCCTGTGGGGAGGAGTGGCCAGGACAGGTGACCCAAACCTGGCCAATGAGGGTTTCCATACCACGTGCGTCATATTCAGTATAAAGCTGAGAGGTCATGAGGGTTAAGCCTCTTCTTCAGTGGCCGATGTCCGGTGGGTACTCTGTCCCTTCTGCCTTTGATCCTGATCTGTGTGTCCCTGAATCCAGTTCCTGTCTGCAGCTGAGTCCAGTCTGGGCTTTCCCCAGTGCCTGCCCAGCAGTGTCAGTGGTGACATCATTAGGGTAGTTCAACATGGCTTTTATACATATTCCACTATTTTATTATTAATAATATTTTATTTCCCTTTTATTGTTACTGTATCATTAAAGCAGTTTCAGTCTTTTTTTTTTTAACCTGTAAATCTCTCCCATATTCCCTTTGGGAGGTCTGTCATTCGTTAGTGGCTGTCAACCCTTGACTGTCCGTTTTACAGTCACACCCCGCACCCAGTGCGTTTTAACCGTTTAACCGGTTGCACGGGCAGGAAGCCAGCAAACGCAGCGAGTGTCCTGGCACCGCCGTGGCTCCGTTGGCGGGTCGGGAGGCACAGGGTCGCGCCAGGGCAGGGCTCAAGGACAAGGCCCAGGCCCCGGCCCCGCCGCGTTGCCAGGCGATGCGCGCGCCACTCCCAAGCCCCGCCTCCGGGGAAGGGGAAGGGGGCGTGGCCAGGAAGAGCCCCGCCCTCTCCCTCCTGACACGCGCTGGCAGAGGGCGTGCGCACGCACCACTCTCGCCCGCCGGCTTCCTGCCGGGCGGGAAGGGCCTATCGCGCACGCGCAGCCGCGCCGGGGCGGGGCGCACTCCGGGCGAGGCACTGCGCCCTTCTCCAAGATGGCGATCGGCGGCTTGCCGCGACGAACTGCGCATGCGCTAGTGCCGCCGACTAGGCCGCGATTGGCCGCGGGGGGCCGGCGGCTGCTTCCGGCGGGCGGGGCGGGGCGGGGCCGGCAGAGCCACCTCCCCGGTGCGCGGCAGGATGCGCTTGGCGTAGCCGCTGGCCGCACCGACGGCACCCGCGCTGGGCTCCCCTCCCCGCCTCTCTCCTCCCGCCCGACCCGGCCCTTCCTCCGGCGAGAGCCGCGCCCTCACGGCCCGCGCCGGCCTGTCCTCCGGCGGCCCTTCCCAGCGCCCCGGGGCTCCCCGTCCCCGCTGACCGGGGGAGGCCCGGGGGCTGGGAAGCGGCGGCGGCAGCAATAACAGCAGCTGCGGCGGCTCTTCGGGAGGGAGCGGCCGCCTGCGGTGGGCTTGGGGCTCTGCGGCCGGCGGGGACTCGCCGGTACATGGGCCGGGAGGCCTCGCCGCCGGCCTCTGGAGGCCATGAGATGAGTGGAGCGCGGTGCCCTGCCTAGAGCCGTCCCGCGGGAGCCGCCGGCAGCCATGGTGAGTGCGGGTGGGGAGCGGGGCCGCCGGGGAGCACACCCCCGCGGGGAGGGAAGAGAGGGAGCGCTGTGATTCGGCGGGGGCTCCGGCCTGTCCCGGGCCCACCAGCCCTGGGGCCTGCCCCCGGGACGGGCACCGTGCGTCCCGGAGCCTGCTGTGGGGAGCTGCCCGGGCAGCGTCCCGGCCGGGAGCTGTGAGCCCCGGAGGCCCCGAGGGGCCTGCGGGTGCTGAGGGAGGGAATTCTTCCCGAGAGTGGTGTGTGTAAGGAGGAAATTCTTCCTGGGAGTGTTAGTGCCATAGGGGGGTGGGAATTGCAGGTTTTCTCCAGTGCCAGCTCTGGACTTACCCTGTTTGCTTCCCGTTTAGTCCTGGATAAGCTGCAGAAATGACCTGGATTCCTTTCTGTGCAGTGTGTTGTTTAATTCTCTTGTAGATACTGGTCCTCAGCTGCCTTCTAGCAGCAGTCACAGCCCTGTGCAATCCTACCAGGAGATGCAGAGCTGAGATACGCCATGCTCTGATTTGCACAATCTTTTTTTCTTTTTCCCTCTTGATAAGAAGCGAGAGAAGACATCTTTAATCCATCGGGTGCACGCACAGCCAGGCTTACAGGGATGGTAGGAGGAAATGTCTTCAGAGGATCGTGGCATTGCTCACTATTGCCATACCAAGTGCTGGCAGTGATATGCGAAGTAACAACTGATCTTATTTTTCCCTTGTTCTACCTGCAGGGAAATCATATACCCTAAAACTTGTAGGGTTGACAAAGGGAAGCAACAAACACTTTGCAGTTGATCAGGAAGCAGGGAGATGTGTTCAGCAGCCCTGGATCATCTTGTGGATATCTGCCTTCTGTCCTGCCTCACCCAGAATGTCCCACTGAGCAAAGGCGGTTAGCTACTGGTCCAGTTTTCAACCCCTTTCTAGGCAAAGCTGTTTTAGATTACGCAGGCTCTGGCTTTGCACCCTTTTTCTTTAGGAAGTTGGAGTCCTGATTTGCAGTCGTGAATTTATTCACCCAAGAGCCAAAATAATCCCATCTGCACGTTGTCGAGTGTGCTTCTGGTACCCTGTTGCTTGTTGATTGAAACTTTGCTCTCTGTAGCTCATTTAAGTTGAATTTCCGTAGTCCCTTGGAGAGGCTTTGCTACTCCATATGTTGTCTGCTGAGGTGAGATGTGGTCTCAGTAAATACAGCCTGCCACTGCTGGGTGTGCATGCGTGCAGGATGGACTCCTGACTTGTCTGTCAAATGTCCCAGTTCTTCCAGAATTTTAGCTTTGGCCAAAGCTAGAGCAAAGGGCGATATGCTTGCGGTGGCTTCTTTATAGTGAATTCCCCTGGCTGACGAAGATGACTGCACTGTGGTTGAGTTCTGAGAATTTGGTAGACTGGTGGTACGTAACAAACTAGAGCTCTGCAGGCGGAGAAAGGTTATGGAGTTCTGTGCTTCAGGGAAGGCACTAATGATCACAAGTGGCAAAAGGACTTTTTTTCTTCCCTTCATACATATTTAGCCTGCTGAATTACACCTCATTTTCTTTGTTTGTTTTGTTTCTTTTAACATCCAATATTTGGTTCTTCTCCAAGCTGGCTACTGGCTTTGGGAGTTCAGAAGCAGGCATCGAGCTGTTCTGCAGAATTGACTGTTGCAACTCTTCATGTGAGTGCTGCACGAGATTCTCCTTATGTTCCTGTATCCTTGGCGCTTACAGATGGACATGTTCTGCTGCTAGCATCCCCTCCTTCCCAGAAACAGTTGGAAAAGTGTGAAGATGAGATGCTGTAAGGCACTGGGAACAGATGAAACTTAGTTAAATGCTGCTGTCAGAAATGCAGACTTGTGGAAGCGGATTTTTTTAGTTGAAGCTGAATTGGGGTGTTATGGGAATAAGGAATGGGAGCAATGATGACTAAGAGCTTGATTAACTGGGAAGGAATGTTAAGAACAAATTGTAAAGTCAGAGCCCCCAGCAAAGGCAGGAGGGAAACCAGTGATGCACAGTGTGCTCCGAAATTGCACTCGTGTGGCAAAACAGGTGCCAGTTCAGCGTGCTTAGATGCCACTAATGGCTCAGAAATCTTAGGCCATTAAAAAAGCTGTTTGGTTTCGCAGGAAGTTTGAATCATTCTTCTGCTTTCTAAAGTATTCGTGAAGAGCAGTCCTGCTGTGTCAAGGTGTCTGGCTGCTGTGCCACCCGTGGTGGTTATAACACACTTGTGGCATGTTGGGCTACTGATGCACATTGTATGTCTGCTGACATGCTGCTATGCAGCACCCGCTTTGGTGGCTTGCTGTGAAAAAAGTTGGTGCTGTCATGATATCTTTGCAGAGGAAAAAGAGTATTGTGAAAAACAGGCTTCTGAAGCAGGTTTCTGTGGTGTCAGGTTAACCTCTTAACCCAGAGTAGCTCCAATTTATATGTTCAGGTGGCACGTTTCAAGCTTTGTCTCTTCTTTAATAGACCACCAACTATTAATATGGTTTCCTGTTCAACTTTTAAGATTCTTCTAGATGATTTTAGTCAACAGCTTGAAAACAAATACTGTTTCTGGGACTAGTCTTTGAATGCATTTGTGTTTTATCTCCAAATAAGCTGTGAGTTTGTCCCATCACTCATTCTTTTCACCTTGTTTCTCCTTCCACTAGCAAAGATGAACGATCTCTGAAACCATCAGAGCTGAGATCCCCTGAGCCACACTAGTCACCTGGCAAGTGCATTTGTAACGCCCAAGTGAGGTTGGCAGTCAAGTCATTGCTTCCTAGCC
Organism: Megaceryle torquata; assembly: GCA_024611175.1. Taxonomy (NCBI): domain Eukaryota; kingdom Metazoa; phylum Chordata; class Aves; order Coraciiformes; family Cerylidae; genus Megaceryle; species Megaceryle torquata. Next base: position 85,002 of record JANIJG010010759.1, on the reverse strand, counting down.
AATGTATTCCTCAATTATTTGAGGCTCGTATCCTGCCAGCAACTGGAAGAGCAGCTTGGGAAAAGGGACTTCTTCCAGGAACCACGATTGTGTTAGCATTCGGATTTAAAGACATTGTATGAAGTCAACCCTTTACTCAGAGAACTGCAAGCAGGCTTCTCAGACACGCTGGCTTTAGTTACAAAACGAAGTCATGCTTCTTTGAGGTTATCACTAGGCCTCAAATGTGTGGTGAAGTGGGAAGCAGACAATAGAAGTAGCAGCAGTAGATCCAAAGCAGCTTGTGTCCCTGTTCTGCGTGAAGCAAATGTAGCTTGTGAAAATGGAAGGAGGCAGTGGGCGTGTGTAGCTTGAATCTTTCTAAATTTTCCACAGCAACATCCTAGCTTTTATTTTATAGCACCTATTATCACTTTCCAGGGTTGTTGTTTGGGGGTTTTTTTCAGCAGTAAGTGCTGCCATTTTCTTCTGCTTAAAGCTTCCTTTGGAGACCTGGTGGTGATTTAAGTGCACTATTTGGTAAGGAATAAAGTATGTCTGGATTGCAGCATATCTAGCCAGGTGAGCCATACTGGTGAGCCATGGGTTATTCTGGCACTCTTGTTTGCCAGGGAGCTGCTGAATTACCAAAACAGCTCATGTTTATTATGTGTGTTAGTGTAGCTGAGCCAGTGGCCCTAAGGCTGGATCAGGGCTGTGAACCAGTCCTGCGTTGCTAGGACTGCTCATGATGTCTGCTGTGCAGGTGGCTTAGGACATCGTTGTGGCAGGAGGCAGCAGCAGCTTCTTGCTTTGTCAGAAAGCCTCTGCTTGGCTGCCCCATTGTGCTAGAGACGCTTAAATCGTGTTTGAGCTGCTGCTGCTGCCTGGTCCTGAGGCTGGTGAGCTCTGGGGATGTCCTGTATCAGGAGATGGAGCTGAGCATACTGCCTGTGCTGTGGCGGGCAGGAAGTGCTCACACATGGCAAGGAGGTGGCCTTTGCTTGATGGGAAGTTTTTTTTGAGACCAAGAAAGGGTGGAGCAAGTCGTCCCTTCCCCCAGCATTGCCTGCTCTCCCCCACTGCCAGCTGATGAGTAGCATCAGAATTAGACCACTGTGGTGTAGTCTGAAGTTCTCTCAGCTTTTTTATGTCCCCTGACAGTACATCACTTGAAAATAAAAGTAAACCCTTTTAAAAACCATTCTGACTCACTCTACTGAGTAGAGAAATGAGAGAATAGGAACTTTGAAGTTCTAACCTTGTCTCAGACATCTGTCTTCCTTCTTTTGGCCTTCAAGTCACGTCATAACTTTCTGTGCCCCTTTATTAAATCAAGAGACAGGAGCTGTGACTTACTGCTGGTGAACTGCTCCACACGTTGCCTGGTTCTGCAGCAAAGCAGGAGAATAGCACGGTGTGGTACATGGCCAGGGGACACCTCTGCCTGCTGTGACACCCTCTGCAGCACCGTCTGCCAGTAGTGGCCCCAGGTGAAGGCTGAACCTGCGCTGGTCCCTTCTGACAGAGTTTAGAAGAAGGGGGAATTGGAACTGAGCTTGTAGCAGGAAAGCTGGCAGGAGTGTGGCTGTTAAAGATGCTTCCTCCAGGATGAAAGCGCCTTTTTTTCTTTTTTTTTTCCCAAATAAAATAGATAATTTAGCAGAGTGGTTGTACATAAAATCTTTGAGGATCTATAACTACAGTCCATATTTCAAAGACCTGGGTAGCTAAATGTAGGCTGCACTGTCTCCAGATGGACTAAAAGATATTAAAGGCAAAATTATTGAGCCTCAAGGTCTACTAAACTAGCCCGAAAAGCCTTCTCCTGTTAGATGATGATTGTGGCAATCTGCTGATAGATAAGTAGTGGATGCTTGGATTATTTTAGTAGAAAACCATTAATACCTGCCATGTAGAACTCAGCTTGTGCAGTGGGGTTTGGCACTGTGAAGAGATTGCTCCATGTGTGAATACCCGAAAGCTCCAAGGAATTTGTGTTCTGTTTGGTCATTTTAATACACTTTAGTAGGTTTTGCCACTTAATAGCAGCAGCTCCTTTTTCCTGCTCTATTATTTCTTAATGGTTATTGATATATGCAAAGAAACCCCCACCCCATCTTTTTTTTTTTTTATGAACTCATACTGTGTTGGTAGAATGTCTCCTAAAATCCTTCCAAATCATTATCCTTTATCAGTCAGCAAATGTTTCCTGTTAGTAGCCGTACTTGGATTTTTGTCACTGCTACATCCCAGGTGTTAACAAGGTGATCTTCTGATTCTGGAGGGGGAAAAAAAAAGGTGTTTGCCAGCTTTATGTTGTCAAAATGAAACACAATTTGTAGAGATAACAGGTGTAGCAATTGCCTCTTTCCCCTAGAAAAGTCTCTTTCTCCTTTGAGAAAGGAGCACACTCATCTGTTTTGTGTACTGGCTTGTCACAGTGCCAAAGTCAGTGTCAAATGCATGGGATGCAGCCTTCTAGTGGAAAGAGTTGGGGGGGATTTTTCCTTACGAGAGAATTGTCTGAATCTGCATTGTGTGTAGTTAATTCTCTCTTGCTTCAGTGGGCATCAACAGAACAGGTTTATTCTGCACTGCAGTACCCCCAGTCCTTTTCTTTGGGATCCAGGGTGGTTTCTTCCACTGAAGTTTGTCTTGGGGGTTGTTTTCCTGGCATAGTAGCTGGCATTGAAGGATGGTGTGCTTAAAATCAAGGTCTGGAAGAGATGCAATAAGGAGCTTCTCTGCAGTGGGTAGATTTGTGGTGTTCCCCTCCTCATGCATTGCCCAGCTCCTTTGTTTATGGAGAGAAGAATGAATCTTCTGCAATTCCAAGGCTTGTTTTTTATAAGTGACAAGCATCAGGACAACAGGAACCAGTCTCAAGTTGTACCAGGAGAGGTTTAGGTTGGACCTGAGGAACAATTTATTCCCCTTGAGAGTTGTCAAGGCCTGGCCCAGGCTGCCCAGGGCAGTGGTGGAGTCCCCATCCCTGGAGGGGTTTCAGAGCTGTGGAGATGTGGTGCTGAGTGCCATGGTTTAGTGGTGACCTGGCAGTTCTGGGTTAACGGTTGGACTCAGTGATCTTAAAGGAATCATTTTGGTTGGAAGAGCCCATGATTCTAAATGTGAAGGCGGGGGAAGAATAGAATTATGTGATCAATGCCTGCTCAGCAGCGGGGCTGTCCCTGGTCTGTTCTGTGTCCAAGGGCTGCACCAGCTGCAACTCTGCTCCTGAAAGCAACCCAGAAGTAGTTTGTGATGGGACAACCACGAAGGACAAAAGGCTGCTTAGCAGCAAAGTTTCAGCTCCTTTTCCTTGTTTCCTGCTGGTGCTTGCTAAAGTGAGATGGGCCGTGTTGACAGAAGTCTAGCTGTGTGTCAGCCTGGTGGAGCCCCCTAGTCCCTGGGGCAGATCCCTATACCCTTCCTTGGAGGCAGGGCAGCCCTTGTGTGGCAGGAGGTGGAATGGTAAGACCCAGCAGAGGGTTGTCGTGAAATACCCCAAAGCACAGAAGCATTGTAGATATCACCATCTTGTTTTTCTTTAAGTGGACTAGATGTTCTTCCTGCATATGCCGTCCTTTGGAAACACTTAAAAAAGAAAAAAGAGCCTTGCAGAGTCATTCCCATGGCAAATGTTATCAGAATAGTTTCATTATATGCTCTTAAATGCTCAACACAAATTTTAATGCTTTTGCCAGGAATTAAACTTGCAGTATCCCACTCCTCTGGTTAACAGAGGATGAGGCTCTCATACCGTATGTATGTGTAGTGTAATCACACAGCCTTGGAGATCGGATCTGGCTGGTGTAACATATTAGGTAAGGTATAATCCTTCTCCCAAGCTCACCATAAACCTTGCAGTGATGTCACTTTGCATAGTCTAGCACTGTGAGACTTCTTCCCCAAGGTAATGGGCTGAATCCTGTCAGGCAGGAGTGTAGGTCAGAGAAGTACCTGGAAAATGAGTGGCTGGGATGTTGGCACAGTTACGATCTCAGCAGGGCTTTGCCGAGCTGGAGCTGCAGCCGAACAGAAGTGCCCCTTTAAGAAATATGCTGAATAATTGTTTTCTTCTTATGCTCACTTTCTTTTTGCTTGTCCTAGTGCTTTCCATTCCCAACTCAGCCTATCTGCATAATTTCAGATGCTCCTTCAGTTAGGATTGCAAACAACTGCAATTCTGGGTGTTTGTCCAGGTGCTATTGCGAGTCGTCTGTAGGTTCAGATAAATAAGGGCTTATTGGTGGCTTTTCAGACAGTAAAGTATTTCAGAAGTGTTTTTAAAACAGTTAATGCATCTTGGATGGCTTAATGCAGATATGAAGCACTATCTATGATTCCTATTGCTTATGCATCTTTATTTTTTTAGTCTTCTCCCCTGTTCAAAGGAGCTGCCTGGTTGGAACAAGTGGTGAGGAACAAACATTTCAGTATTTTTAAACATCAAATATCCATCTGTAGGGGCAAATAGTGCTATTTGTAGGAAGACATGGTTAAAACTTAGGTGTGTTTTTTTAAAACTGACTTCAACTAAAAAGTCCATACTTGGTATTTTTTCTAAGTTCATTTTACATGCTGCTGCCCGTCTGTTGATTGTTCTGGACCGGTCCAGTGAGAAGATGGGAACATTTTCTTAACACCTCTTTATTTTTATAAATAGTCTTTATGAACAGGTTTTTATAAACAAATATCCTCCCCTTCAACAGACTTATGTTCAAAATAGTATGGCCTTGGGATGCTTTTCCCACCTGCCTGTTTAAAGCTCAGGTTACTTGACCTAAAGCAGCAGGAAAAGTGTTCTTTCATTGTGAATAAAACTGCGTGCATTTGTTTGGGCCAGCCCTTTGCTCCCTTTTCTGCAAGCCTAGATTTGCTTATGCAGAGAATTGGGAAGTGATTTGTACCCTGTGGCTGTGGTCCGAGAGCTTCTGTCTTACAAGAAAGGATGGGATCTCTCTTCTGAGGTGTCACAGGCTCATCTGAAGTGTGGCACATCCTGAGGAACCTGGCAGAGAGAGGGAGTGAGGTGAAAGGACAGACCCAAACACTGAGATTGCAAAACCATTCCCTTCAGAAATGCAGTTTTCTAGACTTCGCTGCAAGAATTTCCTTCTGTGCTCAGGGAGGGAACCGCAGTCACCATGCGGTATTTTAGCACTGAGAAAGCAGCTTGTGCCCAGCTGACCACCCTTGGTAGATGATCCACCTTGTGTGGTGCCCATCTGAAGAGCATACTGTGACTTTACGGCTTGGTTTTTTTTCTGCTAACAGCCAGACTGAAGATTTGTTCTCAGTGGTGGCTTAAAAAGTAGTGGGCAGCAGCTGAGAATTGTCTGAACCAAGTGGCTGCTGAGGAAAGTCTAGTGACTGTGGCTGGATTGTCAAAATTAAGTCGCGAGTCCAAAAAGTGATGCTCGTACCCACCTGGAACCCCTGTGCCTTGGTGACCTGCTGTAGTGTGGTGCAGAATATTGATCTCGAGCAGTCTGCTTGGGATACTTCTGCACTTTGTGTATCGTTATTTTAGCAACTATCTGTTTGGGGAAATAGTATGCTGCTAAGTATTTTCCAGCAGCTAAACCGCAGTAAATCATTTGGCAAGTCACTGGCACGTGACCTGCCTTCCCCAGGCTGTGGGGGCCTGTAAATTGCTCCTGTGCTCATCCTCAGTAAGAGTGTGGCTTGCAACAGCGCCGTGTCAGAATCGTACTTTGCTGATGCCACCTTGCTGTGATGATTTGATTCCTTCTGTGGGTTTCTGAGAGACTTTCTAGGTGTTGAACTTTATCCTTGCAGTGTTTCCATGTAATGAGTGTCTTTTGTGAACAGCAAAGCAAATGTGAAATGCTTGGTGGAGGACATGCTGGTGACTGGGTTGTGTTGATTAAGAGTTATCAGTTCAGAATCAGACTTGGACACTTGAGCCTGTTAGTCAAAGTTCAGTCTTAAAACCTGAAGCCTGGTTAACTGAACCTGCCTGTACAAGAAGATTGAAGAAATAAGATCCCTTAGGTATTGAAAAAGGTGCCTGGTGAGTTGCGTAGCAGGTAGTGTTTACAGGTAAGATGGTCTCTTTATCCTGTTTGAGAGATCAGGTTATCACTGCTGGTTCTCCATAGCCCGTTCCACGCAGTGGTGTTTAGCATGGAGTCGTTTTTAGTCCTTAGCTGATGTTCCAATAAAATACATTGATTCCTGAAGTGCAGCCTGGGGCTTCCGAAGTGAGGAGTTGTCCAGGCAGAAGGGCCTTGAGTAGCTCTGGTGCTGAACCATCCCAGCAGGGAGCTCAGGAGGAGAGTAGTGCCTTTGTTCCACTGCCGAGTGCCTTGAGGTGGAACAGTAATTCATGTCTTCATAGCAGATTTGTTTCTTTTTTTTTTTCTTGATTAAACTGGAGTATAATAGAAAAGAGGTTGCAAAATCTACGTCTCATTAATGAGCTGCTAAAGTTGTGGCCTTTGAAACAACTGAACCAGGTGAAGTGGGTTGTGTTCTGCAGTCAGATCTCTCGAAATGGCTCCGGCAGCCTGAACTGCTCTCAAAGCACAGGGTGAAGCCGAGTCTAGTTTCAGTTCATTAAACCACAAAAACATCTCTGAAATGCAACAAGGAAATTGAGAATAAAGACTGAGCTGGGTCCTGATACCATCAGCAGTGTGCTGCTGGGGAGCACGGATGTGGCAGGGCCTGCCTTCTATCTCTGAATTTAGGACCTCTACGTAAGTTACGCTGATACAAGGAGACCCTGGCAAAAAGTGTGAAACCCCAGATTTCTGAAATCATTAGCTGAAAATAATGAAATGTAGTAACAGTGCCTTTGAGCTGCACAGCTCTGCCTCTCAGTAGTATGCATCCATCCTTCCAAGTGGATGTGTTGGGTGTCATGCTTTTGTTTTCTGTAATTCTGCTTTTGTCGATGAAAATTCTGCACTTCTTTCAGGAACTTTGCACCCCCCGAGTCACCCAGGGCTGTTTCAGGGGGTTACTGAAGGGTGGTAATACCTGTGCTTTGCTTCTCCCTTTTACAAAAGGAAGGGTTTGGTTTTTTTTTTGGACCCCCAATCTTTCTGAGAGTGCAATTACTAATTTATGTATTCATTATCATGTTATGTCAGGGCTTAGGTAGGGGAGGGGCTCTGAGAGACACCCTGGTAATTGTTAAATGAGTAAATGATTACCTTAGGACATATGCATGTAAGGTATGTGTATTATTAAATTGGTCTAGACTGAGGTGCCTTAATAGTTATTTAAAACAATTTAAAAAAAACCCAAACCAACAACATTTAGCAGCTAAAGTGCAGTGGTTTGTATTAGTGGGTGTATAGCTATTAACTGCACCAACCTGGAAGTAGAAGGCTCTGAGGTGGAAGAGGAGGGGACAATGTAATTGAGCAAAGGCTGGGTGATGATGAGTTATACTCACCGTTGCTGTTGTGGTGTGTGATTTTTCTCTTAACCCTGTGCACTGGCATGTTGGTGACATTACAGCAATTCCTGCTGGGAACGCATTAAACAAGGGGGTTTCCCAAAGTGTGCAAGCTGGTAGATGGATACTCATTTTAGCAGGGTAAAATGGGATGAGATCCAAATCTTGATAACCAGAAGTCTGAATTGTGCTAGGCTGTGGATCTTGCACGGTAGATGTGATGTAGGAAGGGGATATAGAAGCAGGCTCAAAAATTAGGAAGCCAGGTTTTTATTTTATTGTGGTTTGTTTGGTTGTGTTTTTTTTTTTTGGTTTGGGTTTTTTTGATTGTTTTTCTGGGAAAGAATCTCCATTTGCTATTAATACAGGGTGCAGGGAGGCTTTTGGGGGTGGTAGGTGTGAAATACAGTGTGGAAAGTGCTTCAGCAGTGCAGGTGTTGAAGGAGGGATGGAACAAGAGTGGGTGTCTGAAATAAAAACGTGATGGGGTGCAGAGGGGTGGTGAATAATAGCTCCCAAACATATCCTGTCCTCTGAAGTGTAGAGGGATCTGCGGTGAGGGCTCCTGAGGTTCAGCAGTGCAAATATCTCCTTGCCGCTGAAGGAGGTGGTTTTAAGGTTCAGCTTGTGTGGTGTAAAATCCATTCTTCCTGCCCAGAGGAAGGTGTTCCAGTGCTGCCTAAAGGCTGGCTGGAATCACACTGGTAACACTGCGGCTGCAATTAACACCTTACTGGGAAAAAAAAAAAAAAGCTTTGTAGAGGGATTACCTTAATTTTGTCTTGGAGTGATACCCATTTCCAAACACATTAGAGAAAAAAACCTCTCCCCTTCCAGTCGTCATCAGCCTGAGTTGCTGTATTTAGAGCATCATTTGTATGATCGATACTGTTAATAGCGAACATTAAAAGGTTAACAGCTTGTGTTTTTATGGCAAAGCATTAGGAAAAAAGCTTTCCTCTAGAAGAAACAATCACTTTGGAGAACGTGAAACGAAGTTAAGAGATAGGAAGTGAACTCTAAATGAAAGCATTTCTAGAGAAAATGGAAATAGCTTTATAAAGCACTTTCCTGTCTTCCATCAGGTACTATGCAAACTGCATCGTATCTTCTATTACCATAAACCTGCAGTGTCTAAATTCTAGTGCAAACGTCATTCCCCTGTTCCTCACCAGAGGTGGATAACGTGTCCTACCCAAGTGCTTTAGTCATAGGCTCTGGGCTGAAGTGAACTTGTTATGGAGTCATAGTTTAAGGAACAAGGTACAAAGATTTTAATTCTCTAGAACTTCAGTGAACTGGAGTTTGAACAGCTTAAAATGCAGTAAGTTAGCAGTGATTTTTTTTTTCCTTAATCAAAAGAAATCAGATAATGGCTCATACATCTTCAAATGTAATTGAACAATAGCCCTGAAATCAACTGCTACGCCACGGTTTTGCAGATCCTTCTTTTGGTACTTTGGTGGATGGAGAATGTCTCTGAACGTGCAAATTCTTCATAGCAAATCTCATCATTTCTGTTAAAATAGGAAGCTGTAGTCTCAGCTGTGGATGTTGTATGAGCCTGCTGTTAAAGGCTGGAATTTGTAAATAAATGGTATGAGTAAGCAGCTTCCTGCCTCTAGCTTGATAACTGCTAATGAAACACCTTTAATAAACTTAATGAGGCAAAAATGGGGATGTAGATTGACAGTGGCTCTCCCACTCGGAGCCATACCAAGTCACTGCTCAGATCAGACAGGGCAATTTCAGGAGCAGCAGACTTGGGGCAGACCTGATGCTTTCCCAGTCCATGCAGCATGACCCCAACATAGAGCAGCAGCTAACAGCACCTATTTTGGGGAGAACCTGCTATGACCCATCTCTGAGATGCTGTCTCGGAAACATTTCTAGGTCAAGGTATGGATGTCCTCCTGGAATACAGGAATCTGCAGTTGTTGGTGCACCAGCCTTTAGACCTGCTTGCTCACCTTCGTGCATGACTAACTTGTTCATCAGAGCAAGGTGTGACTAAGGACATCGTCTTTGGCTGGAGGATCTGCTGGATCTGGGAGCCAGGGACCCTCCCTGCAGCAGCCTGCGGGTCTGAGCTCAACCAGAACCACTGGTTTTGTGAATCGCAAAGGTTTTCACAGTGAAAAGCTCACATTACCTGCTCTGCAGATGGGATTCAGAGGATTTAGGAGCTGTGTGTGTTTGTTTATTATTTTCTTAAGTGGTTGAGAGAAGAGAGCAAACAGCATTTCCTGGCCGCCTGAGCCAGCCTTGAGTAGCCTGAGACATTGAAGGGGGAGGGGTGAGATTTTACAACTTGTGAAATGAGTAGGAAGAGTTTCTGGTTTAATAGTTGAATATTTTGTAATGCCTCCTGAAGGTGAGGCAAACTGCCAGCCCTCACCCAGAAATCTGCAGCAAGTTCTGCTAATGATGGTCCAGACATCATGACTTTTATTGAAAACCCTTTAAAAATGAAATTTGCCTGTGACCCAAATGTCCCAGTATCAGACCAGACAGAAAGTGAAGTGAGTGCTGCTGGTTCCGACTGCTCGTGAGGTTTGATCTTGTCAGGGCTGAGAGAGTTGATGTCCACATGGTGCAGTTCAATATCACAATTCATTGGCATTTCTCTTTGCAGCTCCTGGTGCCTCAGTGCCAGGTAAACATCAGGCCCCAGAAGAAAGCAAACTGTATTAATGTGAGCAATAGCACTGAGGTGCAGCTGGAAATACTACAGACAGGTCCTACAAGCAACTTGACTTTTATTACAGCCCCACTAGATGTAATCCACTTTCTAGGGTGTTTGGATATAGGTACAGCACATATGCTCTGCAGCTCTCCAGCAGCGTGTGTCCTCTATTTCAGTGACCTGGTTGTTGGAGCCTTTGCATGGAAGGTGGGTAGTTACTGCATGCTACAGGAATGGTTGATTTGAGGACTACCCAACAAGACATGAGCAAATGACCAACTCTGCCTTCTTACACAAGGGCTGTGGCCATCTGATAGCACCTGGAGGAAGACCTGGGAGGTTCTAGTGTTTGCAGAGCCCATTCTGGGCTGGGGTTTGATTAACTCAGACAATTTGTGCTTCTCCACCTTCCTTTGGCCAAACTTATGGAACAGTCAGGAGCAGTCAAATGGAAGAAAATCTCTGGAGGTCACAGTGCTTCTTTCTATCCAGGTTGGTCTTGGATTCTGGCCAGCCTGGGCTTTTTACATAAAATTCTTGTGTTGTGCTCTCTTGTTTTCTTTTCTGACTCAATGAATGTTGTGGTGGTGTTGTTTTTATATAAAAGATTAAGTCTGTTCCTGGGATTTGGCTCTGTCGCCTTCAAAATCTCTGTGCTGAGGCAGTTAGAAGTCAGTGGAGGACACATCTGATGCTCAAGATTGGAGAGAAATCTGCAATTTATTTTCCAAACTGGGAAATAAATCTTAAATCTTGGAAAAAAAAAAAAAAAAACAAACCCTTAACTACTCTTCCTAAAGAAGGATTGAGTTAACTATCCAAAAATGGTTGAGCTCTGCCATTCATCTGTGAAGAGCTAACAATTCTCTGTGAGTCGAGGTGATCTTGATCTTGTCCAGTGGGGGGATGGAGTGGGCAAACAGTGCCTCTTACGGAGGAATTTGCATCAAATTGTTTGGAAACTCCTCTTTGTGAGGGCTTAGCATCAAACTACTGGTGAGTCTGACTCCATGTTGAGCAGCAGAGACGTGATTTGCAGGGATTTATGAACGTGCTGGATATGTGTGTCTGGATCTAGTTGGGAGGAACTTGCAAAAATGCAATGTTCCAGTAAGAAATGCATAGAAATGGCAGCGTGGTGATACCCTGCTGTTAATAAGGGCACCACTTAATCAAATACATTTTTAAGTGAGGCTTTTATCCATAGTGTTGCTGTTATCTGGGAAATAGTGACTGGTGGGAGGAGCAGACTGGTGGCTGAAGGGCTGATTTTGAGAGGAAGTTTACAGGACCAGGGACTGTTTGCAGAGACCATGTATAAATGGATTAAAGAGGCGTGATAATGGGTGCTTGATCTTGCTTAAGCTGGCAAAGTGGCTTTGATTTGATTGTAGGTTGTTTTAACTCAATTTCCTACTACAGTACTTCTTGCTAAAGTAGTCCTTGCTTTCTAGAGCAGGTATTTAAAAAGAAAAAAAAAAAAGAGGGGCAGGAGAAAGAGGGAAAGGTAGGATGAAATTCAGTAATTTTTGCATAGGTAGTTGAAGATGTTTGGTGTCCTACAGAGTATCCATTTCCAGCTGTTTAGAGAGCAGAGATGCATTTGTCTTCTCATGCTGTTCTGTGGACTTCAGATCTCCGGGGGGGTGTGGGTGTTAATCCAACCCTAGGCTGTTTGAGAAGGGTCTCCTGCTGCTTGGCCCTGCTGTGGCCCTCGGAGAAGCTGCTGTATGTGGAAATGGGAACTAGCAGAAGTCCTGCAGTGTTTCTCACTCGCTCATCTCTTTGCCGAGCACTGCCAGTCATGGGGTTTGTGTCTGTGTTATTTTTGAGGCAGAGCTTTCAGTTTTCTTTAGTGCTTTACTTTGTTTCTGCGCAGAGGAAGGTTGGGGCTTGAATCTCAATGCATTTATTATTGATAGTGTGCATTGAAAACATTAGAGGAACAGCTAATGGTGTGGTCTGTGCTGGAGCAGAACTGTTTTCAAAGGCTGCCCATTACCGGGCGTAGACCGTAAGGGGAGAGCAGCACAACTGGAGAGGCTGAGCTCGGTGGGTAGCTGTTTCTAGAATAAAATCCCCACTCCAGAGAGCTGTGAAACTATAGTGACCTTGCAAGGGCTGTGTGCTAATTCTGGTCTTTGTTTGTTGGTTTGTTTTTTTAGGACTTGTCAAACTGCTGAATTCCAATAAAGGCTAAATTTGGTGTGAGGGGGGGATGTTCTTCTGAATCAAATTGCTGAATACTTGTATATTGTTTTTCAAAGTGCTGGAAATTCCTTAATCTTTCAAGCTGCTACTTCCTGAGCTCTTCTGGTGTCACACGTGGCATGGAGGCAAAGATAGGAATAGGTGTCAGATGTCCTTGTAAAGTTCATGCTCCCCGTGCTATTGCTGTTTTTTATTATCTCTAAAGATCTGAAAGCATCTTTCTTCCTTTGAACTTGCTGTATTTCTGAGAGCTATTTGACAAGGATGAACTAACTTAAAATTACTAAATGGCACCAAAAAAAGGGAACTTCTTGCATTGTTTTTGTTAATGCAGCTGAGCAAAGGGTCCTTCACGTCCAAAGCTTTCATTTGCAGTGGACAAATCGTGTTGCTATTTGACACCAATGAGTGGTTTAAATTCCAGATTTTATTTTGCCCTCTGCTTGGACTTTGTGCCCTTGTTGGTTTTTGGGTGCGTCTGTGACATGAAGGACACCAACCTCCTGAGTGCAAGTCAGAGAGGAAGGTAGTTTTAACTCTTTCTTTTAACTGTTGTTCCCAGGCATCTGAAGAGGCCTCCTTACGTGCTTTGGAGAGTCTAATGACAGAGTTTTTCCACAATTGCACAACAAATGAGCGGAAACGCGAGATAGGTGAGTTCACTCCCCGTCTAAAGGATGGCCTCCTACTTTCTGCTGCCTGCAGACCTCAGCAGAGGTGACTGTTATGTTAAACATAGCAGGTGAAAGTGCTTTATCTGATACCCAACTGGCATCTTGGCCTCTCTGGCTTGTGTATGTACTTCTGTAGTATGGGTTTTGGAGATCCCATGGCAGGATAATTAGTATGTTGCTAACTGTCCACTGCTGTGAGTGTGGAGATACATGGCTTTTTTATTCAAGAATGGTAAGTTGGTTGGAGTAGAAGGTTGTTATGCTTTTTCTCTGCCTGTATGTTATTGAATTGTGTGTCCTGGAAAACTTCTACCTCCTGCCTAGAGATGGAGCATAGACTTCAGGTCTGTTCAGCATTAAGACGGGAAAGCAGAAGACTGTCCTAATTAATGTGAAATGACAAGTCAGGATAAACTGTGAGGTTTCCTTTTGGCTAGTGTTTAAATTCAAGATGGCCTTCTGCAAACCAGCAGAGATCTTGGAGGTGCTCTGGATTAGCTTCTTGCATCCACTGTTAATGGCTGTAGATAGGCAGTTTGCTGCTCTTAAACTTCTGCAATCTCTAGCTTTGGTGCCAAAAGTATGGTCAGCACAAAAGACTTCTGCCAGAAATCTGGTAAAATAAAGAATGAGCAACTAGGCAAGTTTAATTCCCTCCCCTCCTATTGTGGAGATTTCCTGCTGTGGAAAAGTAAAAGCCTTCAGCATCCTCTGTTTTCCTGCTTAAGTTGCAGGATACCAACCAATTGATTAAGGCTTAAAGTTGATTAGCCTGCAAATCAGCTCTTGGCAGCTCATCCCTTTGCCACATTTTGTGTGTAGTCACTTGATCTGGGATGAACAAATCCTGTACATGAGTGTTGGGAGTGGTTTTTGATATGCTGACCTACAACAAAGTCAATGGCCCTTGGAGCAATTGAATTAAACCAAGAGTGTTTGATAACTTGTCATCTGAAATAGCCATGGTCTTTTGCAGGGACCTGGTATCCCAGCATTTGGCTTTTATAGATAAAATGTTAATGCTCATAGTAAGATTCTTTTGTGTGTGTGTGATTTGTTTTAACATTGACCTATTAATGTGATGTATTATTTATGTTAAAACTGTACTCTGAAGTGACATACTGATTTTGTTTTCATTAAAGCCTATTGTTAGATTGCTTTTAATGCTTCAGAGTGTGGTTTTTATGTTGTTTTTTTCCCCTTCTCTGGGTTGAGTCATTCCCTGAACACAGGGTTTCCTCCAAGCTCAGTGCATTACTGTGCTATCAGTATACATTGTTAGGGATTTGTTTACACCTTAAGAATTTTAATGTAATATTTTATTTTATTTTTTTTTCCCCAGAGGAGCTTTTAAATAACTTTGCCCAGCAGATAGGAGCCTGGAGATTCTGCCTCTATTTCCTCTCAAGTACAAGAAATGACTATGTAATGATGTACAGTTTGACTGTGTTTGAGGTAAGATGTGTCCTGTTGCCTGCCTGGTGCATTTTCTGTCTGGTGCAGTTTTATGTGGCAATCAATTTTGTTTGAAGATGTTTGTTTGAAATGGCAGTCCTAGTAAGTACAGTGATAAAAGGTGCTTTTACTGCTTTCTCAGAGAAGTTGCTTAATGGCAAGAGTAGGAGAATGAGTCTTTGTACACAAATTGAAGAATTAATTTCCTGGCATCTCTAAGTACAAACTACCTACAGTTTCAGAGGCTGCTTGAGTTTTCTGCACAATGCTTTTAAGACTGTTACTACTTTTATACTCTTTTTATGGTCAGAAATATGTGTGTGATTACCTGATATGAGCTCTTGCAAATTTTAATGCTAAGAGGGAAGACAAAGTTGCTTTTATTTTTCTGACATCTTGTAGTTGTGGTTAGTGCTCTTGAACTACATCCCGTGAGCTTATGTCTTAGTTGTAGAAGCACAGTCACTGGTAGAAGACCACATCCCGCTCTATTTATAAAAGAATAGAGTTATGGTTAAAAGCCTAAATACTGATTTGTGTATCTGCTATCTGCTGGAAGAAACCTGGGTGTTCTGTGAACAGCTGTTTTATCAACTGATTTCTCGGTGACTGGTGGAGTGTCTTTCCCTAACACTATTCTGGGGTTTGGCCAATAATAAATAGGCTTCCTTAAAAATATTCTGGTTTGTTTGTGGCCTCTGCATTGTGTTCCTGGCTGGGTTGGTCTGAGCTCTGCTCCTAAATCAGAGGAGGTTTGTATCCTTTGCAGTGGGCTGCTTTTTAGAGAGAACAACTCTGTTCTTGAAAGTTGTATGTTTTGACAAATTATCCACGTTGTCATCGTTGACTTCTTCACTTTAAATGTTCACTCATTTATCTGAGGTTGCATAGGGAGTCTGGACTCAATCTGCAAACTGAATGTGGTTTGCCTTCCTCTCAAAAAGGGGTAATGGTGACAGCTGGTGTGGGCGTTGTTCCCTGCTCTGGGGGTGAATGTCACGGCAGCAGCCTGCAATAATTGAACCAGCTTTCATGAAGAGGGAAAAACACGTTCGATTACTGAGCCTCTGCTTGTCTGGATCAGGGTGGGGGGAAAGTAGGACTAAAAAAATAATTGTGCCCAGAACTAAGCAGAACAAAGAAATCACTGCCCAAGTGTAGTGTGAGGGACATGAATCCAGAGACTAGGATCTCTCTGCTGAGGAGCTTGAATTCCAAGTATCTCCTGTGGTGCTGTGTGTTTGACTAGTCCTCGTGGTCTGATCCTCGTAGCCGTAGTCTGCAGCTTTATCAGTCTTCAACTGTCTGTGAGAACTGAATGTCAGTAGAAGTGTGTGTATAAACATAAGGATCATTCCCAAAACTTCCCAAGAAAGTTGCATTTTCTAGAATATCTAGGAAGTTAACAGTGGATCTGGAATGAAACTCCTCATGGCCCCCTTCCAGATGAATTGGGTTTGCTTCTGGCTTTTGGAAGAGGGAACATCTTCCCAAAACCATCTTACAGGTGCAAAGAGCTTCCACTTTCAGGTCAAATGAGTAAGACAAAGCTCGGTGGGTATTAAACCATAAATATTAAAGCATCTTACAATTTTATTTGGGCTTCTGAAACTCTTGTTCCGGGCTTGTATTGAGGAATTCTGACTTGTTTGTGTTGTCATCATTTTGAAGCAATACTTCTGGATCTACTTTGTGAGAAAACCCAAAATGCAACCTCTTTGAGGAACTTAATGCATAAATACACCTTTGTGCACTGTGAACTGGTACCTCTGTATGGTACCTTTGTACTGTGAATTGGATCTGCTTTGACCATGGATAATCCCCTATTTTCTGCACCAAACCCCTTTGCAGTATCTCTTGGTTTTGGGTTCTCCAAGCTACATGCCTGCAGATGGGTACAGATGTTGATTGCCTCAGTAGCAGTAAGTTATCCTGAGAGGCTCCAGCACTCCAGAGCCCCTAGGGATCATAGTACAGCAGGAAAGCAATTTGCAACTCTGCTGCCTTACGGCTTTTGTCCAGCTTTAAGTGGGCTAAAAGCTTTTTGCTGAAGTGGTGTCCTGTCCCTGCAAGACAGTCACTCCAGTGACCTTCCAGCTTGGCTTCAGGTGACCTGAGTTGCATCAGTCATCTAAACCCAAACTTGCTTCCCCTTTTTTTTTCCCCTGCTTCAACAAGGCAGAATTATGAATTTTTTCCCCCTTTAGAGGGAAAAATCCAGGTGTCCAAGGTTAAAAGACGGTGGAAATAATTTCTGTGCATGCCAACTAGTTCTGTTTGCCCCATACCCAGTTAAAACGGTAACGTGTTGGTCAGTTCATGGAAATGATGGTGTATTCAGAGAGATTTTGGTGGCAATTTCTGGGGCATTGAAACCCACCTTTTCTGAAATTCTCTAATGTTGGAGGGAATCTACAATTCTGATAAGCTTGTGATGAGAGGGTGGGTTTGGGGGTTTTTAGAACTCATCACCACACGCTGTGTGGCCTGTGAGAGACAAGCTCAGTGAGTTTGTTCAACAGCTTCAAGCCATCACTGTCTTTGATTGCCTGAGTAGTACCCCATTAGGTAGCAAAGCTCACTCTAGGTCAGTTAGTGGTGCAGGGTTGGCCCTCTCTTAGCCCTTCTGCCTAGCGGGGTTTGCACACCCTCCCTCACCTCTCCAGTTTGTTACAATGCCAGGGCTGCTCCTGGACTGCTTAGCAGCTAAAGTCTCTTAAGTTCCAGCTCTTTGCCCAGTGAGCCTGTGTGAAGCTTTAACATAAAGAGAAACAGCTTCCCTTTAACCTAATACCTGTTTGTTTCCTTATCTATTGGCCTGTGCACAACATCAGAGAAGGTTGAGCTACATCAGATAGAGGTGCTTACATTTTTTACTGGCCAGGCTTGGTCATTGAGAGGCCTGGATAGATTTGGAAGCTCTGGCTTCTTCCCTGCCCATGCACTGTGGAGGGCACTGGGAATCCCAGGCATAAACTGCAGCAGCTCTGCCTCGCCAGCACTTTGACCCTGTGTTGTGTCTCCATGTTCTTTTGCTGTTTAACTACAGTGAAGCGTGTCTGAGATGAGCTCATCTGGGAGGTCTGCTTCTTTTCCAGAACCTGATCAATAAGATGTGGCTTGGGGTCCCATCTCAAGACAAAATGGAGATCCGCAGCTGCCTGCCCAAGCTCCTTCTAGCTCACCACAAAACTCTGCCTTACTTCATCAGGAACAAACTCTGCAAAGTTATTGTGGATATTGGCAGGCAAGACTGGCCAATGTTCTACCATGACTTTTTCACGAACATCTTGCAGGTAAGAAGTTTCTAAAGGTAAAAATTGGTTTAATTCACAGACAAATTATTTTGTTTCCTTGAGTAGTGACTTCCCTTGATGAAGATTAATTACATGAAAACCCAAGCTGTTTCTTAAATTTCTTTTCCTTTTTAACTTTGCAAATAACCCTCAGCTTCCTGTGTGTTACATTTCTTTCTAATGTTAGGATTTTTTTGACAAAGGAACTATACTGTGCAATGAGTATCAACTTCAGTTTGAATTCTAAATATTTAGGAGGAGCTGTTGAAAATTATGGGAATTGTGGGTTGTTTTTTTTAAGAGTCAGTAAAACAGTGGATGCATCATAGTAAGTCTCAAAAGCAAAGTTTCTGAATGTGGCTCTTGGAGAGTTTTCACCTAATAGCCAAAGATACTCTAGAAATCTTTGGCACTTCATCAGGTAAGGTTGCTAATGTAATGTTGTCAGGGTAAGAGGGCTTTTGCAGGGAGACTGGCTATGTGTCTGAGGATCCTGGCTGAGTCAGTGCCATTAGTTTGGATGTTGGTTGTAATTCAGCATCTCTGCAGTGATGCCTGAGCCAGGCTAACAGCTTGCTGCTGCTGGAGCCTAACTAGTCTACAGCAGACCTCCTCCTCTGGGTCAAGTTCTTGGTTCTCTTTAAGTTCTTGGTCTCTTTAAAATTGTTCATCATTGGCTTGAAGCTGAGTATAAACTGAAATGCTGCCCAGTCTTTCTGCTGATGCAATTACATGATTTGAATGCAGCCATGCCTCCAGACAAGCCACAAGGCAGCTATTAAAACAAAAATCAAAGGAAAACAAAACAACACAAACACACAAAAAACCAAACAAAAAACCCCCTCAGATCTTGTTACTAACTGGTGTGATTTCTTTTCAGAGAGACTTCTATAATCATATAATGTGGCATGCTGCAGTTTTTTCCTGAATTACCAATTTGACAAGTACTTAGAGACAACTGTCTGCACTTAGAGTTTGGGCTTTCATTTCACCTGGATCTGCAATTGAATTTCTGAGCTACTTGTTTATCTAGCACATCATAGGTTATCTTAAGTGATTGCAGAGCCACTTTGGGTATCTGTTTTTTCCTTAAGCCTCTGCTTGTCAACTCAGCTTCAGAGGGAAATGTTCTAGGAGAATCTGCTCCATGATCTTCCCAGGCACAGAGGCTGACAGGTTGGTAGTTCCCAGGCTCCTCCTTTCTACCCTTCTTGAAAATGGGTGCAATGTGTCCCTTCTTCCAGTCACCAGGGACTTCACCTGCCTGCCAGGATTTTTCTATTATAATGGAGAGTGGCTTGGCAACTACATCAGCCAATTCCCTCAGGACTCTGGGATGCATCTCGTCTGGTCCCATGGACTTGTGTATCTTCAGGTTCACAGGTGGTCACAAACCTGATCTTCACTTACAGTGGGAGGGACTTTGTTCCCCTGGTCCCCACCTTGTGGCCTTTTAACTTGTGGTACTTTTAACTAACTAGTCTCTACAACTTTTACTGAACTATTGGAGAGATGGAGAATAAAAGTAAGTTAGACTATGGTATTGTCATTATGCAAACCTAGTAAGTTTATGTAGAAAGTGCTACATCCGTAGAAGTGTGAAATTTGTTTAATGTTACTGAAGTTTCAGGGCAAGGTATTGCTAAACTTCCTCAAATTGTCAGAAAAGAGTCTGAGAGGAGCTGTTCAGTCTCTTTGCAACTTACTAACAATCTGTGTATTTAATTTTGTTTTCTTTTTTATTGGTCTGCTCCTGTGCCATTGTGCTTCCTTTTTGAAAGCCAAAGTACATCTAGACTTAAGAGCTTTTAGATGGGCTCTTCCCCCAGTGTACTGCACCAAACTGTAGCCTTAGCAGTGTGAACTCAGCATGTCTCGGTTTGGTGGGTCAAGGAAATTAGGACCAAGGTCAGCCCATGTTAGAGAATTTATGACTTCAAGGATTACTTGCAGTAATTTCACTTTGCTTTTTCTCTGAGGGAGAAATAAATTGTTTTGGATGTTCCAGATGAACAGCCTTGAATTTAAGGATAAAACTTTGTCCTGCTTGAATATGTCCTTAATATCCCAGTGGCTAATGAAAGCAAACATTATTGATTTCTCTTGTCCTAATCTTGTGGTTCTTTCTGTGGTGGCAGTCCCTCTTTTTAGGGTAAATGAGTTCTAGTTTGAGATGTGAGAGAGGTGCAAGGGGAGGTTGTATCTCTTGGCTGTGTTCCTGTGTCATCCAACATTGGCTGCAGATCTTTGTATGGGAAGGGACGGGGTTTTTTATGAGAAATTTCTCTGCCAATGATGCAGGCTTCTGACCTGCATGTGGCAGCCCTGTTACATGGTGGAACCACTGGCACTGAGGCAATTCAGAGAACTGATGATGTCAGCAGAAGGCAGTAAACAGAAGGAACAAACTGTTACTAGTAAACATGCCAGAGCAGAGAATGTGTGCAGTGACATTATGAAAGCTGTCTTGAAACCCCAAGGATTCCCATGGTGCTTGAACTGTTGCAACATCTTAGATTAATGTCTCAGGAAATGGAAGATTTGCAGTTCTCTTTCCTCGGTGTGCAGTGCTGCAGACTGTGGGAACTGGTATTCCCTCGGTCTTGAAGCCCTTGTAAACTGCTCTTCATGTTACTAACCCCCCCACTTGCCAGCTGATAGCTCTGTGGAGTGTTCACATCATGTGGAGTGTTGCATTCATGTGTTTCCCTCTCAGTTAATTCAGTCTCCTGTGACCACTCCTCTGGGACTGATCATGTTGAAAACTACTTCGGAAGAGCTGGCGTGTCCGCGGGAAGATCTTAGTGTAGCCCGGAAAGAAGAGCTACGCAAGCTGCTCCTAGACCAGGTGCAAACAGTGCTTGGGCTCCTCACAGGTACGTTCAGGGAAGCAATGTGTGGGTGATGTAGTGGCTGCTCCCGCAGCTTAAACACTTCACTCTGAGGTGTTTGGATCAGTTTACGATGAAAACAAGCTTCTTCAGCAGAGCAGCTGTGCAGCTACATGTGTCCTTTTTATGAAGCCTGTGTGTAAGCCCTTGGTAATTTCTTTGGACTTACTAAGAGAAAATAGTGGTCCTTGTCAAAGCACTAAGGATGTGTTCTACCAAAGTTCTCTTGAGGTCTTCATTATGTTTGTTTGAGCCATCTGTCTTTCAGCCAGCTGTTCTGAACAATATCTCTTTGGCCAGGTATTTTGGAGAGCATCTGGGACAAACACAGTGTTACTGCTGCCACTCCACCACCATCCCCAACTTCAGGAGAAAGTGGTAAGGATGGCTAAAGCTGCAGAATGATACTGCTATGAGCTTAAACTTGAAATATCAGACATAGATTCTTTCCTTTACTGTCTAATCTCTTGCAGTAACCCTTTGCTAGAGTTTTTTGTAGGCCAACAAATTTCTAGTTGGGAAGACAAACTTTATATAAAGAAACAATTCCCACTGCAGGGGATACCCCACTGAAAATGCCACCTCACTGAAGAGTATGTGTGTAGCATCTTCATGTCCTCAGGTGACAAAAAGCTTTCTGAAATACAGATGCAAAATGCTTTAATGTCAGTGATTTCAGTGCATGGGCATTGTCCTCTAAGAATTTCAGCTCTAAGCACATCAAGAGCCAGAGTGAAGCCAAGCTGAAGCCCTAATTGAAAAATAAACCCAACCAAAAAAAACAGTGGCTAGGACTTTGTGTATATATACTTTTTAATATATATGTATTTCTTAGGTGCCTTCAAAATAGAGGCTATATTTGTACTTGGCACACATTTCACTTACCCTGTTAAGGCTAGACATGGGATGGATGTTTAGGGTCACTCCAGACATAACACTGATCTTGAGGGCTACCGGTTTCTCTTGTGCTTTGATGTACCATGGACTGTTAGGTTCAGCTCACCCAAGCGCTGTCTAGCAGCACGTGGTGACTTTGCTCCTGCTTCTTGGACAACAAAGCAAGAGGAAATAGCATGATGCAGTGAAATCAATGTGGTGTCTGATCTTGGCTGACTGCTTTTCACAAGGAAAAAGAAGGCTTAGGGCCTGGAAACCTGTAATACCCAGTTGTGCATAGGGAAAAGATGAAACACTTGTGGAGGTGATATTTCTTTCAGGGTCCTACTGACATCAAGTTGTGCTTGGTGCTGTGTGTTCTGTAAGTTAACAGTTTTATCAGGTACCTTCGTCTCACTCATCTTTGGGACCTTAAACAGTTAAATGAATTGCAGATCACTTTCTTGTGGCCAGGTTGCAGTAGTCAGCTGAAGACAACAAAAGCTTAGCATAGGCAGCTAATGTTTTAGTTGGTGTTAAAACTCATGTTTAAGTTTGAGCAGAATTTCAAGTGCTTCTTTCCTGTAGCAGAGCTTAAGACACTTCTAAATTTATGTACAAACAAACTTAAATGGGGAAGAAACAGTTCCTTGGTCTTGGTGGGGTGAATTTTGCTGTAGCTAGCAAAGGTTTGAAAAATATTAACAGAACAGAAATTTGTAGAGGGACTCTGCTGCTTGGAGAAGGCAGGAGTGCCAGCATCATCTACCCTGCAAGCAAGAGCCTCAGGACTTGGATGTGACTTTGAGTAAGACTGGAGTCATCCATGGTAAAAAGCTGATTTATGTTGGTATCAACTGTTGGTAGCAAGTGCCTCAGTGACCAAGTATCGATGCTGTGTTTGTCCCAAGGCTTGGTGGACCTGGGTGCACACCAGCTGATGGTGGTTCAGGAGGGGATACTGCAGCCTGAGCAGCAGGTCACAGAGTTCTCTTGGAAAGAGCTACCCCTCGTTTGTTCTGAGGTGTTAATAACTTTAACTGATCCAACCCAGAAACTCTCCAATTTTTGTCTAGAGTTGTAATAAAATACAATAAAAAATAATAAAAACATTAAAAACAGTGGGACAAATCCTTGGCTGATAGCCAGTGGAATACAGTTTGAGAGGTCCTCTCAGTTCCTTGGTGAATCATTGGATGGTGCTTGTGCTGAGGCAGCTTTTCATCCACCTGTACACTCACCTTATGACTTCAGATCATATTTCTCAAAGTGAAAGCACTCTTTCTGCTCTGGGGCTTTATTTTCTCTCCTTTCAGGGAAAACAAGCGAACAAACTTCTTAAGATAATTTTGAGCTATTAAGGCTACACTGACAGTTCCTGTAGAAGTTCAGGCTTTATTTCATTTGGTCCTGTCTATGCAAACGAATTTATTTGAAATGCTGATTTTTTTTTTCCCTGTGCTCTGCCTTAACTGCTGTCTTCCTGTTGAAAGTGGTTGTGCTTCCATTTCTTGAAGTCAAAAGGAAGAGCACCGAGTCCTTCCCTCTTGTCCACTGCTTTCTTCACTTTGTGTTTTATGAACGACTCTCTTCCTTTTCTTTACTACCCAAATGTCCCTTAGGTCACCATTTGGTGATACAATATTCAAAGATCCACAGAGTGGAGGGAGAGCACTGGTAGTGTTTCTGACATGAAGAACCTACAGGGCTTAATGCCAGGCATGCGAGTCGGGAGCAGTGAGTGGCAGTCGTGGCATCACACACCTACTGGGCTTTATTTGTAGGCATGGTGTTAGATTTGAGTCATTCATGCAGCAAATTATTCCTATTTACTGGTGACAACTTTTTTGTTGCTTAGATGAAGCCACTACCTTTTTCTCTTTACATTCATGTGAAAAAGGTGTTCCAAAAGGCAAAATAAGCTTTAGAGTTCCTATAAATGTTTAATATAAAATCATAGAATTGTTTCAATTGGAAGAGACCTTTAAGAATGAGTCCAGCCATTAACCCAGCACTGCCAGGGCACCACTAAACCGTGTCCCTCAGCACCACATCTCCACAGCTCTGAAACCCCTCCAGGGATGGGGACTCCACCCCTGCCCTGGGCAGCCTGGGCCAGGCCTTGACAATGCTTGCAGGGAAGAAATTGTTCCTCATGTCCAACCTAAACCTCCCCTGGTGCAACCTGAGGCCATTTCCTCTTGTCCTGTTGCTTGTTCCTCAGAAGGAAAGACCGACCTCCCCTGGCTCCAATCTCCTTCCAGGGAGCTCTTGAGAATGAGGAGGTCTCTCCTGAGCCTCCCTTTCTCCAGGCTGAACAACCCCAGGTCCCTCAGCTGCTCCTCACCAGACTTGTGCTCTAGACCCTTCCTGAGTTTCACAGCCCTTCTTTGGACATGCTCCAGCACTCCTCCTCAAGGAGAAACTTCTTCACATTTATAAATCCACAAGCACTTGCTACATTACAGAATTCAAAGTTGTGCCCAGAAAAATCCATATAATATTTTTTGGAAAGTGAAATGACCCAACACATTAGCAGTACAAAAATAGCAGGTATGATTTACTGAGCTCTAGAGTACTCAAAAGTTTGCATCATGAACAGATTCCTCTTAAGACACCATTTTTCATCAAAATGACTTGCATCACTACATTCCTAACTCCCAGCCATAGCTTATCATTGTTTTTCTCTCTTCCACTCCAGAAATTTAAGTCATCCTACTACTTCAGCTGAACTAGCAAACCTTGCACTTAGTCTGAATGTTAAAGCAGCCCCCATAGTAACATTCACAACTGTCCCTACAGTGCAGGGCAGGAGCTGTTTGCATTGTGCTTTTATGTAAGATGTGCTTCTTTCAAACGTCTGGTCCAGCACCCTGCACAAAAATCAATGAGAATTAAAGATTCTCATTTTTTAATCCACCAATGCCAGAAAAAAAAAAGAGCGTAATAGGTCCCTTTAACTCACAGCAGTTGGTCTGAGGGCTTTGTACCCAGTTAAATTACTGAGGCTCAGGGTTTAATAAGAGATTAAGTTAATATTTGGTGGTTTTTGCAAACAGGTGATAAATGTACAGGTTCAACTGTGTTCACCCATGAGGAGCAAACTCTCAGGGAGGGGCTGGGATCAGGCTAGTTCTGCAGAAGTAAGCAGTAGCAGATACTTCTCTTGCTCATTTGTTTACCATACATGAGTGAATATGCCTAAGGAAGGGATTAATCAGGTCAAGAGCTATAAATCATGTGAAGACAACATCTGGAGGCTGAGAGATTATTGCTGAGTGAATTCTATACAGGTGCAGTAACTCAGGTGTTTCCCAATGTAGGAAATGAGCACAGATCCTTCACTTGTGGTGTGACACGAGTTTAACATTGTCTTGAAGTGCTGTTTAAAAACTATGCAAGACTTGCAAGTAACAATTTGACTCTGCTTCCCTGTGCAAAACAAAACAAAACAACAAAAAAAAGGAAGCATAGGCTTTCCAAGTTCCTAAAGATATTTTAGCCTGGAGAAAGGTGGCTCAGGGGAGACTTTCTTGCTCTCCACAACTCCCTGAAATGAGTTGGGAGCCAGGTGGGGTCCATCTCTTCTCCTGAGGAAGCAGCAACAGGAGAAGAGGAAACAGCATCAAGTCACAGCAGGGATGGTTTAGGTTGAACATGAGGAACAATTTCTTCCCTGCAAGCATTGTCAAGGCCTGGCCCAGGCTGCCCAGGGCAGGGGTGGAGTCCCCATCCCTGGAGGGGTTTCAGAGCTGTGTAGATGTGGTGCTGAGGGACCTGGTTTAGTGGTGAACTGGCAGTGCTGGGGGAACGGTTGGACTCAAATCAGCTTAAAGGTCTCTTCCAAACAAAATGATTCTATGAGAAGTGTATTGACTAATCTAGGGAAGGTCTGTAGCTCTTCAGGACATGGTCTGTGGAAGCCTTCAAGTCTGTGGGCAGCTGCTGTGGGGAAGGGTGGCCCATCTGGTGGTGTCTGCTGGGATTACCATGAAGCTTTCAACAGGGCTGCTCACTGAAAACTTGGGAGCACTGAAGTACTGCTTAGGACTATGCTCATGGACGTGATTTTTAGAGACCTGGGAAAAGGGCTTAGTAAAGAGAGAGGAGGCTTGCCAGTGGCACCAAGGTGGTAAGAATGGTGAGAAAGAAGGTATGACTGAAGACCTGCAGGGAGATCTTACACATCTTTGTGTAAATGGGAGGTGAAGCACAATGCAGATAACCTGCATTTGGGCAGGGAGAGCAATGCTTGCCTCATCCTAAATCACAATCTACGCAAATGTCAGATCCATAGTGGTCAAAAATAGGTATCTTCTATGGTGCTGCGTGGAGTTATGGTTCATTTACACCTTGAAGGCTGCAGTTCTTGTCTTCCTGTATCAATAGGTGTAGAGTAGAAATTAAAGCTTTGTAGGAGGGCAGTGAAGAGGACTGAGGGTATCAAATGGCTGTCATGTAACAGAGCAACAAGAATAGTACCCTTCATTCTCTCAAAGAAATGGAGAGCGAGGAGCTGCAATAGAGACCTATTGAGTGACATGTAGAGGATGTTTCGATACAGGAGGTGGAAATGAAACTAGCAGCTGACATGCCCCAACCAAAACCCATCCTTCCACAATACACAACACTGCAACGCTATCACAGGGTGGTGCAAGCACTGAGATTCTGTATCTTCAGTCAGAGACTTGTTAAAATCATGGAAGATAAATCCTGAGGCTGTGCAGAAGTCTTAAGGTCCCACCTGGATTGGGAAATTGTAGTAGTCCAGTTGGCTGGAGGCTGGGGAATGTGGTCTGTGCCTGCAGTGGGCACTTGGGTGCTGAGAGAAGGTACCATCCTAAGTAGGCTTTTTGGTCTGACTTGGAACATTTGCTCTTACATCAGCCCCAAACTGTCATATACAAACAGAAGCAGCTCTGCCAAGGTTCAGTGTAACACAGATGTGCTAGGGACTTGGTGCAAGCTTCTATCAAAGATGCTCACTCTTCTGAGGGGAGTTAATTTTATAATAAATTCCTAAAGTACACCTCATGGCATTGCTGTTTTCCAAAGCACCACGAGTGTGCTTCCCAGTAGGGCAAGAAGGGCCAGGTCAAGCTCCTGCTTTCTTGGCACTTGTTTGATCAGCTGAGATCCGAACAAAACTTCAGAAAATATCTGAGTACAAAAATCACTGGTCCATCTAAGACAGTTCTTTGACTTGCTGAATGCCAGAGGCTCTGATGGCTTTTGTTTTATGGCTGGGGCTGGCAGTTGCACCATTTGAAGGTAACTAACTGCCCTGGTTTGTAACGCAGATGTCCACTTTGTTTCCTAGGTGACCTGTTAAGTAGCCTGTTGCAGAGTCCCAGTGCAGCCAAATTATTGAACCAGCCAATCCCCATCCTTGATACAGACAGTGAATATATATGTTCCCTGGCACTGGAGTGCCTGGCACACCTCTTCAGCTGGATCCCTTTGTCTACTAGTATCACCCCGTCACTCCTCACCACCATTTTCCACTTTGCTCGCTTTGGCTGCGACACCCGCGTTCGGAAGATGTCTTCTGTCAACGGCAGCAGCCAGAACTCAGTGTTGGGACAGGAGCGTGGCCGACTCGGTGTCTTGGCCATGTCTTGCATCAATGAACTGATGTCTAAGAACTGTGTGCCTATGGAGTTCGAAGAGTATTTGCTACGGATGTTCCAGCAGACTTTCTACCTCCTGCAAAAGATTACCAAGGAGAATAACGCCCATACGGTGAAGAGCCGGCTAGAGGAACTGGATGAAAGGTAAGAGCAACCAAACAGCTAAGTAGCTGTGCTAGGGCCTCTTGCTTTCTAAAGGACTGTCTTTATTATTTTGTGGTCATGCATGGTGTGTCTAATCGCCTTTTTTTCAGAGTACTGTGCTGGGGGAGACAGGCAGAGAGGTAGGTGCCCACAGGTAAGGTTCTGGTAAGGGGCTGAGTTCACTAAGGGACTGTGGTGGCACAGGTTTGTGTTCTTGCCTGTCCTCTTCCTCCCCTTTCCCCCGTTCATTGCTGTCTGACTGCAGGTCTGAGGTGGCCCAAGAGCTGAACCTGCCCTTCATTCAGTTTTAAGAGAAACCAGAAGAGGCTCAGTGAGGTAAAGGCATTGCAGTCTTCCCTTTCCTGGTCGGTATCTGCCTTCTCTGCTTAAACTCAAACGTACAAAGAGTGGGTAGATATTCTGCGAGTCATGACTTGAAAGAAAATAGCAGCAGTTTCCTCCCCTTCATTGAGATATGACTATTTCCAATTGACTGGGGGGGGTATTTTATTTTTTAAACACCACCTGAAACCAGCCTGGGGGAGCTCCACTCCCAGCAGTGGTGAATGGCTCCACAGCAGCTCAGAGGCTGCGTGTTGCCATTTTCCAGAAAGTTACTACCACCCTTGTTGCCTGAAACAACTCAGCTCTTTTATATTGGATATTCCTACTTGTAGGAGAGAAAGTGAGACTCGTCATGCTGTTGTGTTGAGCGGCTGAAGCTGTGTGTTGGCAGGGTGTTGACTCTGCCCCCATGGGAGGGCTGGCAGACTGGTGCTGATGCTGGCAAATAGTTTGCAACTGTGCAAACGTGCTCAGTATCTCCCTTTGGATTGGTGGAAAGAAATTTATGGTGCTGCTGTAGAGAATTTCTATTCCTAGACACAGCAGCAAGGCTTTTGAGCTTTGTTTTTGTTGTTTGGGCATTTTTTTAATATTCACTCAAAAGAGGGGGAACAACAACAATAAAACAGCTGAGGAAGAAAACTGTGGGTCCATTTGTAGAGATCACTTGCATGTTTCTTCTGTAAAATTCCCTTTTCCTCTATCTTTAGATACACCTATAAGTTTAGGATAGTAAATGTAGATTAATTGTGACTTCTGTTTAACAGTGTTTTCTACTTGATCATTTCAGATGATCAGATGTCAGAGACATTTGACATTGCTCTGACACGTAGCATCTTCCTAGAAGTAAGACAGGTAGAAACCTGCCACCTTAGCACACAAGATACGTGCACAGAGAGCCTCTGATTTTCAGAAAAGCTCTCCTGGAAACCCCCAGTCCCTTGTTTAACTTTGTTCTTTAGGGCAAACATCAGCAGGCAGCCTTCAGTGGCAAGGCAGTGGGTGGGCTGTAGCTGTGTTGGCCTCCACAGAGATGGTATTGCCATATCACTCTGTTCTGCTCACGTGTGTTACCCACAGAGGCTGTTGGTGTCTGTAATTGTGAGATCCCTCCTTATTCATTGCCAAGGTCTGAAATGGGAAAGTAACTAAGAAGTTCTGGAGACCAGACAAATCTAGCTGGCTTCTGGAGGAGTGGAGCTTTCTCTGAGCTGTGTCCCCTCTGTGGGAAAGGATGTGAGGATTTTCCTTTTGTCACTTAAGGGCATAGCTATATTTTTATGTCCAAACCTAAACAACTTACCACGTGAAAGGGTCATCTTGGCTTGACTAACAAAATCCAGAAGAAAATTGGCACAGAAACTAACCGGAGTAGATTACTGTCTTCAGAACCTGCCTGCCCGGGATCCATTCCTTCCCTTCCTCTTGTAGCACAGGTTATTTTTGTTCTGTCACAAAATCAGTGTGGCCCTGAACAGTGGGTACTGTCAAACTAGTCCAGAAAGAGAGAAACAACTTGTCTTTGGCTTTAACTTGAAGATCCCAAAATACAGGAGGTTTTACAATCCTCATGGGCTCATAAGGATCCAAGCAATGGCTCGGTGGTTTTGCAGAGGGGCTTTGGGTCAGGCAGAATTAGGGGGGGGGTCGAGTAAGAATTTCCTTGGTTTCAGACCAGAACCTCTTTAGATAATAAAAACCAAAAAGAATGAACTAAATGTTTGGGGTTGGATTTTGTGTGTGTGTGTGTGTGTTAGCTTGTGAAGTGTTTCATCTGTGATCAGGTTTGTTTAGTGGTGTCTTCTCAAGTAGGCAGTGCCAAAGAGAAAGGAAACTATCTTTTTGCATATTCAAAGCATTGTGTGGTTTTGTAGGCTTAAAATAACAGAGTGCTTCAGCCCTTTGTTAGCTGGCAATGTTTCTGGTCTCGGGTGAGTTTTTGTTAGAGTGAGTTTTTGTTAGAGTGCGGTTCTCCCCCAAGAATCAAACCCTTTGCAGAAGGGAAGAGCAAGGCAGTACAGTGAAACCACATTTCATGAGTGTCTGAAACTTCCCCAAGCCTAACTCTTTCTTTAAAAGAAAAACTTCCAAGTCCTGCTGCACTTCAGATTGCCTGCAGCATGGGGAGGATGTGCTTCTCCACACACAGCCTTGCCACTGGATTGCTGGAGCTCTAGCTCTGTGTGTGCAATACTGATGGAGTATTTCACTCTTTTTTTTCTGTAGAGATGAAGATTTCTAATCTTGATGAAGCCCATGCTGTGTAGGACATGTTGAAAACTTAAAAGCTTACTCTACTGTTGTACCTAATTTTTCCCCAACTACATATTCAGGAATCCTCAGTGCTTGCACCAAGGTTGTGCTCTTGCTGGACTCCTCCCCCCACGATTTTGGTAGCAGGCTTCTTTTTGGACTTCTGCTTTGTAGGGCCCCAAGCATCAAGTAGTCCTTGTATTTTGGAGGGCTATTGGTCTTTATAGTCTAATTTAGTCACAAAAGCCTGGGCTCAGTTCAGCACCCTTTGGATAGTTGATCTGGCCTGCAGAAGAAACAGTCCTTTCCAGTTGTTCTCTCCATGGTTGTCCCACTACCATGTGTAAATTTAACATGTGTATTGTTAACTCCTGCATTAACTTCTTGCTTCCAGCTGAACTCAGTGGTACAGTTCCTCACTAATCCAGTCCATATCAGTAAGATGACCCTTGATATGAAATGATTTATTGGGGGGGGGGGGGGGGGGGGCGTGCTTTTTCACAGGCCTGGTTGAACTCTATTTTATTTATCTGAATATTAAAGTTGCTTTTTCCTAGACTGGTTTTTTTGTTTTTTTAGGTTTTAATGGAGGGAGG
>JANIJG010010759.1:8895-54521 GCA_024611175.1 Megaceryle torquata | reverse complement strand
GCTGTGCTCGCGGCCAGACTACGACTGCTGTTGGATTGGTGGGGGGTTTTGAGCGGGCGAGCGGGAGGGGGGGTGTTTGTGGCGGTGCGTTGGAGTAGGAGTGGAATGGGGGGGGGGGGGGGGGGGGGGGGGAGGTCGTGCTTATTCACAGGCCTGGTTGAACTCTATTATATTTATCTGAATATTAAAGTTGCTTTTGACTAGACTGTCTTTTCTGCTGTTTCAGGTATTAATGGAATGAAGGGTTGCCCGACCTGTAGGTAATTGTTGCAGGGCTTTATATTTTAATTGTTCTACTGGCTGTTAATTATAACTTTCTTTTATATTGAAAGGATTTTGAGTGAATTTTGTCACTGTTTCAATGAATTGCTTTCCCTTGTGGCATCCTTCATGTTTTCTCAGTTGTGTTTTCTCCTTTCCCTTGTAGCTACATTGAGAAGTTTACGGATTTTCTCCGTCTCTTTGTGAGTGTCCACCTACGAAGAATTGAGTCCTACTCCCAGTTCCCCGTGGTCGAATTTCTGGCACTGTTGTTCAAATACACTTTTCATCAGGTACAGCTCTATGGCATTGTTTTCCTTTGGTCTGTTGTCTGGTATAGCAGGATGAGCTTGTCTTTTGTGGTTAAGTTGATACCTAAAGTTATCCCAGGAAAAACAACGACAGAAAAAAGCCACACACACACAGCGGGAACAAACCACAACACAAATACCCTAACCAACCAATGACCAGTAAACAGCTTTTACTGGCACTTGCCCAGTAGCTCTGGAGACTTGGAAATGGCTGAATGTGCTCTTGGATTTAGCTGGAGACAAGGGTCATGGGTAGTTACCTTGCAGGAGGAATTTGTCTGGTGTTTAACTTTTGCTTCTGCCTTTACTTTTGTGCTAGTCCTTGGCATGGGCAACATTGTCTGAAAGAAACCTCTCTAGCTTTTCTGTTTTGGGGAGCTTTTCTTTCTCCTGAATCTGCTGCTTTTACTGTATCTGAGCCTTTCCTTGTAACTTTTGTTATTAGGAAGACCCACTTGTGGCTTTTGATATGTGTTACCTTCCTGTAGAAGCTGTGACAGTGCAAATCAGCCCTGTTTACCCCTGCATGAGAATAATGCCACCCCTTATTCTGTCACTGGGCACCACTGACAAGAGTCTGTCCCCATCCTCTTGCCCCCCAGCTCTTGATCAGATCCCTTCTCAGTCTACTCTTCTCCAGCTAAACAGCCCCAGGGCTCTCAGCTTTTCCTCACATCTTTATAGCCTCTGCTGGACTTTCTCCAGCAGTTCTTTGTCTCTTTTGAACCAGGGAGCCCAGAACTGGACCCCAATACTCAACCTGCTGGTCACACTCTTCTGAATGTATCCCAGGAGACCGTTTGCTGCCTTGGCTGTGAGGACATATTGCTGGCTCATGGTGAACTTGTGATCCACCAGCACTTCCAGGTCCTCTGCAAAGCCGCTTCCCAGCAGGCCAGCTCCTCACCTGTACTGGTGCAGGGGGTTATTACTCCCCAGGTGCAGGACTCTACACTTGCCCTTGTTGAAGTTCATGAGGTTCCACTCTGCCCAGCTCTGCAGCCTGTCCAGGTCTCACTGAATGGCAGGACAGCTCTGCTGTGTCAGCCACTCCTCACAGTTTGGTATCATCAGCAAACTGAGGGTCTACTCTGTGCCTTCGTTCAGGTCATTAGTGAATATGTTGAGCAAGACTGGACCCAGTGTGTGAAATCAGTCTTGCCATAGCTTACGATACTCACTGTGAATTTTGGTGCATTTCAGCCTACGCATGAAGGTTACTTTTCTTGCTTAGACATCTGGACACTCTTCTTGGACTATCTGACTAGCAAAATAAAAAGTCGCCTGGCAGACAAAGAAGCAGTGCTCAACAGGTAAGCAGTCGGGAAGCTGGTGTATGATGGCTGCAAAGAGATTTCATGGTCATCGTGGAATGACTGCGAGAAATCAACTGTTGATTACTCCAGCTTCACTGGTAACCACCAGTGAGGCCTTTTCTTTTTCTAACATAAATAATATCAAGTGTAAGCTTCATCATTTTGCTCAGTTTGAATTCTTTTGGATTAGTGTAGGTTAGGGTAGCAACACTGTCCCTTACCTAG
This sequence comes from Megaceryle torquata, assembly GCA_024611175.1. Taxonomy (NCBI): domain Eukaryota; kingdom Metazoa; phylum Chordata; class Aves; order Coraciiformes; family Cerylidae; genus Megaceryle; species Megaceryle torquata. The sequence goes on along the minus strand of JANIJG010010759.1, from coordinate 52,408 downwards.
GTTGTGTGTGAACATCACAACCAGAGTGAAGAAGCTTTGCAGTCTGAAATAAAACTGTAACACAATTTAGCAAATTTTAGAGCACATTTTAGCACATGTTAGAGGAGGAGACCACAGAGTAGGTTGCCTAGTAAGTGTTCACACAGCTCATACAACTAATTAATGACTTGGGATTTTTTTATTATGATTTTAAAATTCTTGTTTAAATGGAGAATGTGTTTTTGAGAAATATCAATGAGACTGGAAGTTGAGAGATTGAGTTCCTTCCCTGTGGTGGTAGCTGTGTGTATTAGTTGTGACACTGTTTGGCAGCTCTCTCTTTGTAGATGCTGTGTCCTGAAATGAAGGGCTCTCTTGGTAAAAGTCCCTTTGCTGCCATTTTAGAAATCTGGTGACTAAACTGCTATCTCCTTCAAGTTTTGGAGGCTTAAAAGTGCTACGGCCTGTGTCATATTACATTCTGTAAAGTGCAGAAGGAAGCTTCTTGTCCTGAAGCACACTAAATAGAAGTGGGTGGATTTTGAAAGGCCACCTGACATCATAACCACAAAGAAGAACTTTGCTTACACCAGACAGCTCCTTTCCTTTCAGCATGGGAACGGTGTGGTTTTTAATTCCTCAGGTAGTAGGTATTTACATTTGAACTTTGTTATAATTTGGTGTAATTTGCTGCTCTCTGCCTTGGTGTTCTGCTCCTCTCCATCTGGCTAACGTGTCTAACCCCTGTGATCTTTGTGTCCAAGAGAAAATGGAAACAAACAATAGCTGTCTCTAAAAGATACGTCAGACTATAAAACAAGTTAAAAGTGGTTGGAGCTTGTAGTGTTTTGTCAGAACTGCCCATCCTCAGTGACAGCTTTGCCAGCTTCCTGTGTGCTCTCAGACGTGTCAACACCACTGTCCAACAGCCTGGGAGTGGTTACACCACAAGAGCACAGCTGACATTTCCTGTTCTGTGGTTTATAAACTTTGCACTGTGTACACATGACAACTTTTACTGCTGGATAAATTGCCAAATGCAGAGCTATGTCATCTGACAGTGGCAAAGCTGGTAATTCAGCCACCTTGCAGAGAGGTTTTCAGCTGCTTAGCTAGTGCCACAGCTGACTGGGCTGACACTTGGATTGCATTGTGCTCTGAATCTGTCAGTGTAGGCTAATGCCTAATTTTCCACCCTGATCCCACCAGAAAAGAACATGACTTTTTGCATCACACCCCAGCTATTTTGAGAAAGGAGGTTTTAAAAACAATCTGTCAAAGCAAACCTCAAACTTTGGCACTGTGTCACCAAGGAATGGTTGCGTGCTCAGGTGGCTCTGTGCTAATTTTGTAACTTGGCATTCTTCTGAGGCGGTCGATGAGAAGGGTCTTCTGTGCTTTGTACCAGCTTCATAGCTCTGAGAGATGAAAAGATACCTTTCACTGACATGCCTTCAGTGTTACAGTGCAAGTAGAAAAAGTGCTGGCTTTGTTTCAGAGGACAAGGGGCTGAATTCTGTAGCCAACAGCATAGGGAAAGAGGATAGCAGAATATATAGCCTCTGGGGAGACCCTTTTTGAGGCAAGCAGCAATAACAATGCCCTGTTTCATCTGTTCCTCATTCCCTGCCCAAAAAGCAGAGCACCAGACAGGCTAATGATGAGCTGTGTAAGCAGCAAGAGGCTCTCGGTGCCTCCTGTTTGCATACATCTGTTGTTATTCCTGGCAAGCCACTCCTGCCTTTCCTGTTTTGAGCTCCTGGGCTGCTTCTGTTGCTAACGGTTCTCCTTTCCCCTTGCAGAGGTAGAGGGATATCAGATACTACCAAGGCTCTTCCCTTGCAGGTAGCTCGTGACCTGAAATGACATGGTGCTCTTAATCCTAGGATCATCTTGGTGTTCCCTCAGTGCACTTACAGAGCTCTGCTGCAGGCTGTTTGCAGTTGCCCACTTCAAACTGTCATCTGTTGTACATCCCTCCTTTGCTGGAAGGGCTGTGGGCACAGCAGTCTCTGCAGAACTGTTGACTCAAACCCTTTCTCTGTCTTCTCTGTGACCGTAGGTACGAAGACGCCTTGGTTCTGTTGCTGACAGAAGTGTTAAATCGAATCCAGTTCAGGTATAACCAGGCACAGCTGGAGGAGCTGGATGATGAGACCCTGGATGATGATGTAAGGAGCAGAGTTGAACAAGGACAGCTGCAGGTCCAGATGTTAACTCTTACACTGGTAACACCCAGAATGTCTTCCCCTGAGCTTGTACTGTGGAGTACAAGCCAGACAGCTGCTGCTTCACTCCAGGGGGTTGAGGTTTAAAGCAGCATGAAATGCTTTTGACAAAAATGTACTTAAAGATGCACTGGAAACATATGACCTTTGTTTTTAACTTGGTTCTTATGGGGGAAAAAGATAGAGATACTTAGGTTCTGATTGAGAGGCATTAAATCTCCATGTCTGGTTGCTTTGGAATTTCTCTTGAGACAAAAGCTTTAAGCTGTCTATGTTGTTGGTGCTTTCATTTGAGCTTATTTCTCTGAAGTCGGTATTGGTAAAAACATTATCCTAACACTGATAATTGTAAAAGAGGCGTTGGTGGCCAAAATGTATGAGGCCAAGAGCACGGGAAGGGCAGAGTGTCCTGCGTAATGGGTGCTTCTCATCTAAGCAGTAACTGCTTTAGGAATGAATGCTTTTGCCTTAGCACTTCAGGGAAACAGTCATGCACACCTGGAGTGGAGGCTTGTAAAATTACTCTCCATCAGGTGTCTAGCGGCAGTATCTCCTCAGTATCTGGGTGTCTGCAAAAGCCAAGCTCTGGAAAGGAGATAGTTAGTCCCAGAAGTTCTACTAGTCTGCAAAAAGCTGTTTTCTTCCAGAAGTGCTGTGCTTACGTTGGTGTTTCTTCCCATAGCAGCAGACCGAGTGGCAGCGGTACTTGCGCCAGAGCTTGGAAGTGGTTGCAAAAGTCATGGAGCTCTTGCCAACTCATGCCTTTTCCACACTAGTAAGTAGTTCTCCAGACCAAAAGTACAATGTGAAATAAGCACCAGGTGCTGGAGTTTGTTGCAAGCTTTTAGCGATCTTATCAATATCTAAAGGGTGGGAGAAAAGAGGATGGGGTGAGGCTCTTGATGGTACCCAGCAACAAGGCAAGGAGCAGCAAGCACAAACTGGAACCCAGGAGGTTCCATGTGAACAGGAGAAGAAACTTGTTTGCTGGGAGGGTGGCAGAGCCTGGCCCAGGCTGCCCAGAGAGGTTGTGGAGTCTCCTGAAGAGATTCCAAACCTGCCTGGACAATGTGATCCTGGGCCCCCTGCTCTGGATGACCCTGCTGGAGCAGGGGGGTTGGAAGAGATGATCTCCAAAGGTCTGTTCCAATGCCTGCATGCTGGGATTCTGTGGTAGAGGCCACAGTGCCAAAAAGTAGGGAGATTTCTTTTTGGATGTAAAACCTTGGTAAGGGGAGATGAGAAACTGAAGGGCAAACCTTGGTTTATTGGCTTGGTCAAATTTCTTGGTGTCTTTTGAAGAGAGTGAGCATCTGAGTCCTACTTGCTGGACACTAAGCTCTTTAGAAATTCCCATCTTTCAAAGTATGTTTGGCAGCAAACCTTCACTGCTGTTTATCTTGGTCTGTCTATTAGGAGGCAGCATTGTGAACTGGCAGATGAGTGCCATTATTAGGGTTTTAAGGAGAGTGAAATCTTTGTCTAAGTGAAAGGCTAGATACAGATCATGAAGAGAGTGTCTTGGACAGTTGGGAATTATATTTGATAAACACAGATAAGTGCTTCTTTCCAGTTAGTGCTGCTGCTGCTAGAATCAGTGGTGAAAAGTTGCCTGGGTTTGTAGCACTATAATGGTTTCCAAGGAGGAAATCTTGAGGTTGTCAACCAGTGGAGCCCAAAATTCAGAGTAGTCAGTGCCTTTCTGTTGGGTGAACAGAAAGGCAAGTAATAGCAGTGGGATCTCAAAGCAAGTCTGTTAATAATTATCCTGGAGGTGCCACATACTTTGACCTCTGAACTGTATTCTCAAGAAGCAGAGTAAATGGAGCTGCTGCAGAGGCAGAAGATGCCTGACCTGAACAGCTTTTTTTCAGTTGCTATTTTAAGAAACATTTTGGCTGCACTAAGCGCTAGAATCCTGCTATTAGAAACTCTGAAGTTGTGAACAGAACAGCCTTGATAGGGAAGTAGAAGTTGCTTTTCAGCGTGGTGACGTGGCGTGAGTCAGCAAGAGGCGGACAAATGGAGCAGCTGTTTCAATGAGCATGTGGGTCATACAGTGAAGCACGTGGTCATATGGTGTCTGACTTCCTTGAAGTCACACATGAACATGAGGAAGACTACCTGGCTTTTTTTAACCAGTTCTCCAGCTACAGTTGCACAGAGACACTCAACTGTTAGGCACAGCATGTTAGAAACTTGACAGTGAGCATTTTCATGAGCCCTGTCTGAGGGGCTGGGTAATCTGGGAGGTGCTCAAGGAATTCCACATGCTTTCCACAGTAGTGTGCAAGGCCGTTGAAGGCAGTGGCCAGTCTATCAGCAGTAAATAATAAAAACAATGTACAGCAGCTGCCATTACTGTCCAGTGCTGGACAGTGAAAGGCTGTGATTCCTTCTGCTGATGGATGAGTGAACTTTCATAAAAGCAACCACCTCAGATGTGGTGGCTTTTAGCAGTAGAAATGAAGTAGAACCGTGCCAGACTGGGAGGGTTGGAAAATATTTTCTGAATGGATGTCTACAGGGAAAAGGTCAGTGTGCAGTTTTGTCCTTTATGTATACAAATGTGTTTGGGTATGCCACAAATAATCTCTTAATGCACATCCCTGAAGTACCTTGCGTGGCTGAAAGCTTCTTAGGCTGCTTTGTAGCCTGTGTGCACAACACGCTCCCCCATGGCAGTATAATCTATTGCTCAGCTGAAGCCTCCCCAGGATCCAGCATGTTTGCTGTTGATCCTGCATGATAGAGTTAAGCTAACACTGTTCCACAACCCGGATGTATGACCACTGTGGTGTTTGCTGCCTTGGCTGCTTCGCCCGTGGGGCTTCAACTGTTTGGTTTTGGTGCAGCTTGTGGCATGCTGCAATACTTCTGCAATGCCTTCTGCACTCTTGCAGAGGCACCAAACTCATCTTCTTTGGTTGCATAATACCTTGGGAAATGAATTTTGAGAATCTGATGCTTCTGGGTGAGGTGGATGCAGCACAGCCTACCTGTGTTACAGGCTGTGCCTTTCCCCTGCTCTGTTCAGGACAAGTTACACATCTGTCTGCATACTCATACTGGTGGTGTGCTGTGCCATCTCTCACGCTTGTCAGACTGCTGGCTTGTTAGGCTGATTGCTGGTGCTTGTGGGAAAAGGAGAGCTACCACAGAGAGGCACCTTCAGGGTGGGAATCTTTGCTGTTTTCATGAGAAGATGTGGTGTGCAGGATCAGCCTAGAACTTAGCAACTGGTCTTTTCTCTAGATGTCCTTTTGAAGGCACTGGGGAGTAATAAGAAAACTGTGCACTAACCAAGTAATTAGTAGCTAGGTATTAACTGTCTGCCAAGCCCCCAAATCACACTCATTTCTTGTCTCTTCTAGTTTCCAGTTCTGCAGGATAACTTGGAAGTGTATCTGGGACTCCAGCAGTTTGTGGTCACATCAGGGTCAGGTAATAACCACCATCCAGCACTGTGCTCCTCTCTCTTTGAATAGCTGATTGCAAAAACACTCTAGACCTGCATGGGTACTGCTGCTTCCATATTTCTATAAGGATCTGAACACATCTAGACTGTCTAATGGCTCAGGAGTTAAACTCCAATAGCAGACAAAAATCTCCATGTGGGTTGTTTTTTTTTTTGGCATGCTTTTTCCCTTGTTCTGGTACTTGAAATGAAGATGCCATATGTGTTAAGAACAGGTATGCAGCATCAGATACCACAGGAACACAGACAGACAGTAGTTACTTTTTTTGTCCTACTAAAACTCATGTCCAGAAAGGTTGTGCTTCTCTTTGCTTTGGGCTCAAATCTGCTGTGAAGTTGTCCATGTTTAGTCAGACTTGAATTAAAACCATTGTGAGTCAAGGAGAAGATGATGTGTTTAGGATGTAGTAGTACTTTCTGAAGACTTAACTAGATAGAATTTTAGGAGCCTTCGTGTTTCAAGTAGTTTGCAAAGACACTGGTGCTCTCAACTGAATAAAAGGCACGAGCGCAGTTTTGCTCCTTCCTGAGAAAGAAATAAGGGCAATAGTAGTGACAGCTGTGTGAGGGAAGATTGTGGCTAAGGCTATATATATTTAAGTTTTCTAGTATGCCAGTGAAGGATTCTGTTGCATCTTCAATACTTCCATGCATGGCAGAATAGCCATTGTTGTATAGACATTCAGGAAAAGTTACTCCCAAGTTTAGGATCACATCGGATCTAGGGTAAGCCATGTGTAGGCTGTTTAATGCTGTAGCATCAGTCTATATAAGAAGCTGTCTTGCAGGCTGCCTGTTGAACTGGTGGGTCAGGAGAAGTAACACAGATGCAGGTGTGGATTGAGAACTGGATGATAGTATCTTGGTGCTGATGGTACAAAATGGACAGGTTGCTGCTGGAAACTTATCCAAGATTACATACAGAAAGGAAAAATAGTTTTTTGTTGAAACACAGTGTTGCAGAACATGTTTGGGTTTTCAGTAGGAGGTCTGGGATGCTCAGAGACCAGGTATATGCAGCTGAGTGGTAGGACAAGCACACAGATAGCAAGACTGGTGAATCTGCTTCTCAATATGGTTCTTATATCTGAGAAACATGAAAATTAATAACCATGCTTCACATCAAAAGCAGATACACTTTTGTCCCAAATATGCTTTTCTGCTGCTGGAACTCATTGTGCTATAGCCAGCAGAGGGAGTCCAGATCATGACCCTTCTCAGCAGAGCTGGGATTGCTTTTTGATTTTGACAGGTAACCAAAAAGGCTCCATTTTATATAGATATTGGTTCCAAATGAAGAAAATAATTGTGTAAAAGGCCCAAATAGTTGGTATCCTCAACTTCAGCCTTTAAAGAGGAAAATGAAGCATGGCAGTCAGAAGAGTCGAACTTGTTTTACCCAGTTTGAGTGTTTCAGTCACTTGGACAGTGCTCTGGTTTGAACTGTGACCCACTGCCATGTTAATTTTAGAAGAATGCTTGTAATGTAATTGGAATAAACTTTGCATTTCCTGTCACTTTGTAATTACATTTCCCATCCCAAAGAGCTGTATTCATTACTCACAAGATTATGTGGATTTTCTTGCAGGAGGTTTTTAGCATCTGAGTACTCAGAGAGCCAGGCTCTTAACACAAGTGAATATTTACACTTTGGTCTTTCAACTTCATTGCTAATGAACTGTGATGTCATTTCAGGTCACAGGCTGAACATCACTGCAGAGAACGATTGCCGCCGGTTGCACTGCTCCCTGAGAGACTTGAGCTCCTTGCTGCAGGCTGTGGGTCGCTTAGCAGAATACTTCATTGGGGATGTGTTTGCTGCCAGGTTCAATGATGCTCTTACAGTGGTGGAGAGGTAGGTGTGGGAGTGGGGAGTTGGCTGCCCCTTCCCCAGTACAAGGAGCAATTGTCAACACAGCAGTGAGTGTGAAAAACATAAAGTTTTTTTCTGCCTCCCCTTATTATGATTAAAGTGAGATATGAACAACTCAATGCCTGGAACCTTACTTGTTACATTCATCAGTGCTGAGTTTTCCAGATGGCTTTCTAAATCCTTAACCAAAGAAATTACCAATAGGTGGGATTAAAGAAAATCAGTCGCTTGAAAAGATCACGGACCTTGTTTATTTGTTTTCCAGTATCTGCATTTGTTAATGCAATGAAATGAGATGTAGAGTTTGATTACTCCAAAGTTGTATCTTGCAAAGCTAAATCACCAAAATCTCCTTTCTTAAATGAAAAGACCTGTGGAAACTGAAAGGCAGACATCATTCCATTCTTCCTCTCCAAGAAACTTAATTAGCACATAGCTGCCAATGACAGAATTTCAGGGTTTTGTGCAGCTGCCTTGGTTATGTTTTTCCATTTTCATGCAGGAACATTGTGCTTATTCCATCTTGCCACAAAATGAAAGATGCTGTAAATTATTTTCAGTTAAATGGTCAAAATCTTGTCTACTTATTAGTTACATATTGACACAGACATGTGAAGAACCATTCAGATACGGTGTTCGAGCAGATTTGTACGTGTGTGTGTACACTGCCATATATACATTCCCTTCCAGGTTGGTAAAAGTGACACTGTATGGATCCCAGATTAAACTGTACAACATTGAAACCGCAGTTCCATCTGTGCTGAAACCTGACCTTATCGATGTGTGAGTATGAGACTTAAGCCGCAAATGATGGCGTACAAATGTGGTAGCTACGTGGGGTGGAGGAATCCTTGGATCTCAGTCTGGCGCTCTAACCACTTGCGTGGCACTGTTCTGAACAGTGCATTTCTCCACTGATTGCAAGCTAACGAGGAGGGCACCTTCTAACTGTTGAAGATCAAGGCTGCTGCCAGCATTTGGGACCAATCTTTCCTCAAACTGATGCACTTGGGTTATTTAAAGGAAAATATATTTGTGATTAGAAGTAAAATTGTCTGTTATTGTTAGCTCTAAACGGAAACTGTATTCTGCCTTGTACTTAATGGCTGTAAAAGCTTAGTTCTTTTGCAGGGTAATTAAATGCTAAGATACCTGTTACAATAGTGGTAGTAAGAAATGGAACCACTGTCTGTATGTGGTTCCAGTTGATGGATTTTTTTTTTCTTTGCTACCAAAGTCAGATCTAGGACTCAGGTAAAATATGCTTCTCCTAGTACAGGATTTCAGATCTTTGGCTTTCCAAACACATGCCTTCCAGCTGTGTGCGAGCCATTGCTGAAACAAATGAATGCCTTCAATCCAGAAGTTGACGCTAAGTGTGACACCTTGCTGCTTCTAGTAATAGAACACCAATGTGACAGCCTTCTGTGACCTACTATTCCTAAGGCAGTGTCTTGCCAGCTGGTGTTTTGTGAGCAGAATTTCAGGTTCTTTTCAAACCCATCAAGTGCTTGTTCTAGTTTGCAGTTGTGTGTATAGCAGCTCCTTGAAACCCCCTCACCAGATTTCATCTTATAGAGTTTCCTGTATTTCTTCTCATAATTCCAAGCTACCAGTACAGAGTTCTGTGAAGGTGATGTTCTTTCAATGCTCCCTTTCCTTTTCTGTTTTAAATTAATTAGGGATTTTTTTTTTTTACTAAGATCTGTAGCGAGGGATTTTCATTCTTTGTCCGGTGTCCCTGAAGAAACTATGATCCATTTTCTGATGGTAGCCTAACAAAGGTACATTGTCAGACATTTGGAGGACACCTGTCTGTGTGGTCCCAAAGAAACGTCCTGACTCAAAAAAATACAGTGCTGTGCCAAAAGTACAAGTATTGTTATAGTCAAGCTACCAGTTGGTTATAATTTCACCGTATCAATTTATACCTTTGGCTTAGTACCACTGCTCCGTGGGTGAATCCAGCTACAGCAAACCTTGAAATGTGCCTTGAATGTACAGGGTCCGGGACAAAAAAATAGTAACCCGTTTTAAAGAAAAAGCTGCCAGTTTAGTTTGCAAATACCAGTATTCTTTCCCAGTATGCTGTCAAAACTACCCATCGCAGTCATGACTTGTGTCCTCCTGCCATCATCCTGCTCCTGCACTTTGTATCCCATGTGTCATATCTTCCCCTCACTCTGCTCCTCCACAGCCACGCTCAGTCCCTGGCAGCGCTGCAGGCGTACGCGCACTGGCTCGCACAGTTCTACAGCGAAGTTCACCGACAGAACCCGGAGCAGTTCATCTCGCTCGTCTCCACCGCTCTGGAGGCTATCACACCCCTCATCAGCTCAAAGGTACCTTTGTCAGTCTTACACCCAGAGCAGGAGACCCTTGAGTGGCAGGGCTTCTGTGTTCAGGTGTTCAACAGTCTGCTCAGGACCAGACTGTGGCTTCTGATGTGAATCAGTCTTGAGAGATGCTGTCTTTGTGCAGATGTCTCGCCTAGGGCGAGACCAACAGCAATACTAAATAGCACTGCAGGTCAAGCTAATAGGAGAGCAAGCAACTTGTAGAGAATATTGTCAATGGTTCTCCAGAGGAGACTCTGCAACACCTCTGGGCAGCCTGGGCCAGGCTCCCCCAACACTCTCGCAGCAAAGAATTTTTTCCTCCTGTTCAGATGGAACCTCCTGGGTTCCAGTTTGTGCCCACTGCCCCTTGTCCTGTCACTGGACACCACCACTGAAAAGAGCCTGGCCCCATCCTCTTGTCACCGGGGGTTTCTTTAGCTGCTGATCAGCACTGATCAGATCCCCTCAGTCTGCTCTTCTCCAGCTGAACAGCCCCAGGGCTCTCAGCCTTTCCAGGGCACAGAGATGCTCCAGTCCCCTCAGCATTATATATCTTGTAAACTGTCTTGCTTGCAAAAAACTGGTAATGCAGCTCCCTGTGCTGTCTGGCACCAGTGAGATGAAATGGTTCTGTGGGGTGGTATTACTGGGCAGCGTGACCACTCACCCTCTCTTTCAGGTGCAGGAGAAGCTGCTGCTGTCTGCATGCCACCTGCTCGTCTCTTTAGCCACCACAGTGCGACCAGTGTTCTTGATCAGCATCCCAGCAGTACAGAAGGTGTTCAACAGGATCACAGACGCTTCTGCTCAGCGCCTTCCTGATAAGGTGATTTGTCTGTTCCTTACAGCAGTTACCTCTGTACTGTGGATATCCAGCAATCACAGTGATTGTGTTTGTCAGTAATGATCTGTTTCAAGCAACAGTATAAGGAAAAAAAATATAATTGTACCTCTTGGTTCATAGTCCTTTCTCATTTGCTGACACAGTCCCTGATTCCACATTATCTTTATAGTACAGGCAGGTTGGTTCTGACACACAGTTTTTTGTAAAACTTAGGTTAGCATTCCACACAGCTCACTCCAAGTGTGTGTTTATATTACAGAAGTGCTGGAAAGCCACAGTGGAGACTGGGATATGGTTGTATTGTGCTGGTGGGGAGGCATCAAGTGCCTCACAAACACTGAGGCTTAGTGTGTAAACCGGACAAGGAGTAATGAAAGTGGCATCATCTTTGTTCTGTCATTGTGAAGGACAGAGACTTAGCATTGCAGGGAAAGGCTGACAGAGCTGGCGGCTGGTTCTAGCCCTTAAGTTATGGAGCTTTGCTTCTCTCTGACCTCATAGAGCTGCTGGTTTTCACCTTCCCCCCCGCCTTCTGCAGTTAAACTCTTTCCTCAGACAGCAAACACTGCTGATGGCTTGGACAGCTGCAGAACGTCACCTCACTCTAGGGTTGTGCTCTAGCAGAAATTGAATTGCAAACCCAGTAAAACATTATCTCTTTGCTTAACATCTCATTACTTCTAGGCCCAGGTGTTGGTATGCAGAGCACTGTCAAATGTGTTGTTGCTGCCCTGGCCAAATCTTCCAGAAAGCGAACAGCAGTGGGCGGTTCGCTCCACCAACCACGCCAGCCTCATCTCTGCCCTCACGAGGGAGTACCGCCAACTAAAATCCAATGCCATCTTGCCACAGAGGAAGGTGCAGCTGGAGGACAGTGAGTACCTAGAGTCTTGGTGTGTGCTGCCTTCTGACAGCTGCAGTGCTAATGGCTGATAGGTGTCGTTAGACTGGGTTATCAATAAGTATTTGGGCTGAGAAACTGTATTTGATGTATGGGGAGGATGGGAAAGGGAGATATGGGGTTCCTGTTTGGTGTTTTGTTTTGGTGGTTTTTTTTTTTAAAGACCCTTCCTCTGCGGGTGTGTAAAGGGCACTCGCACCCCAGGTTGCCTGTAAACTCCTTCATCAAAGTCCTGCCTTCCTCAGTTGTGAAGGGAAGGGGGGGGTCAAGTCTGAATAGCAGTGATTGCACTTGGAATGTGTAACGGTCATGCGCTGGGATGCTATAATCTTAGAAACACTGTCTGGAGGCAGCATTAATGAAGGGTGTGGTTATAAACATGTAAGGGAGAAAATTAGAATTTCATCCATACTTGGGAAGTACTGTAGAAGGTTTATATGTTTAGGAGGAGAGCTCTGAACTGACGGGATCCAGGAACCTTTGGAAGTTTCTGTGTGCGTAAACCTGTACAATTTAAGAAAGCAAGTGACACAGTGACCAAATTGTGCACCTGGGAACACTTTTGACTCCAACCTGTGTTTGCTGTATATGCCTTGTATGTTGTTCTAGTCACTGTGCATGTCAACTTGACTTCTCTTCATTTTTTACCTCTGAGTAGTTTTGACACATGCAGGAGGTATCACCTCTCTTATTTTGCAGCCAAAGTGATCATCCATCAGACGCTCAGCGTTTTAGAAGATATTGTAGAAAGTATCTCTGGAGAATCCACCAAGTCTCGACAGATCTGTTATCAGTCGCTGCAAGAATCCGTGCAGGTCTCACTAGCCCTCTTCCCAGCTTTCATTCATCAGTCAGGTATAACCATAGGACAGGCTTGAATGCTGTGAGTAGCTTTATGACCTACTGATAACATCCAAAGTCCATCAGCTTAGAATCGTGGTGGTGTTTGTGTGAAGTGTGTGGGCTTTCTGTGCCTATGTGTGATTTGAGTCTGTGCTTCTGAGCAGGCTGGGCTGGATCAGAACGGGGAAGGGAGATCTCAGTCATCTAAGATATGGTCATGAGGCCTTGTCTCACTTAGAGAATATGGAGGTGCCCTGTGTTGTGTTTGTCAGTGAAACAAAATGGAGCTCATCCTGAGCGGGGGTGAAAAAAAAAGCTTTGAAATACCCTGTCTGGCTCAGTTTGCTATTTACATCCTCTCCAGAAGCTTGAGGACAAAGAAGAGTAGATCTCATGAGATTAGGCCAAGCGATACGGGTTTTTTGTTTGGTTTTTTCCTCCCCTGTGTAAATGAAAGGCTCCTGAGATGTAACAATGACTGTTGCTTGGCAGTCTTCTGCCAGTGACTTCCGTTTTGTATCACATCAGGGTAGCTTGAATGCTTGGGACTACAGCAGCTTCTCCTGTGAAGAGCAAGGTGCTCCAGGAAAGCTTTTGGAGCTAGGTGGGATTTTCTCAGTGAAGCAGATGTGTGGGAGGCAAAACAAAGTTGAAATGCAGAGAGGATCCAAGACCCCAAGCTGATGGTGCAGCTCCAGTATGCTGTTGTCTTCAGAAGGAGCCAGCAGCCTCACAGGATTGCTGTTCGTTGGTTATAAAAGGCTGTTCTGAAGGAGGAGCTGAGCAGCCTCAGCTTACCGTTGTTATTCAATAAAGCAGGTTGGGACTGCTGAGGAATTAGCTGTGGTGCTGATGGGCTAACTGCACAACCACATGCTGAAGATGACTTCTGAAGTTAGAAGGGTCTTATCAGTTCCTGCTAAATGAATAAAAAAATTTTTAAAAGCTGGATTCTGTCTCCCAGCCACCCCAGGCTGTGTAGCTGTTTTGGATTTCCTTGTGTTTCCTGTTAACCCTGTATGAGCCATGAACAACTGGAGATGAGCTCAGACTAGCGCCAGAGCACTCTGCAAGCACTCAGTGTATGCAGACCAGACTAAGGGACTTGCCAATAGTATTGTGTTCATTCAGAGTTGCTTGGTGCTGCCTGTCCTTGTCATCCCTGGTGGTTTTCAGAAATGGATGAACAACCTGTGAAATTTCCAAGAGTAAATGGGGTTCCCTGCACAGGAGAAGCAAATGTCACGCAAGAGACTTATTGATGCACTTGAATGTTAACATGTCCTTTTTGCTTTCCTCTTCTTATCTTAGATGTGACAGATGAGATGCTGAGCTTCTTCCTCACTCTGTTTCAAGGACTGAGGGTGCAGATGGGAGTGTCTTTCACTGAGCAGATCATACAGACCTTCCTAAACATGTTCACCAGGTATTGTCCCACGTTGGTCACTTCTTTCTTACCTCTCAGGATGATTTATCTGAAGTTTCTCATACGATGGATTCCTGCCCCTGAAGAGTGTTTAGCTTCCAACCCCTTTGAGTCCTGTCTAAGGACAGAGTCCAAGGAAAATGCTTCCAAGTCTCATATGACCTAGCCCAAGCACATCAGTCGTATGTGCCATCGTGCAATTTCATAGAATCACAGACTGGTTTGGGTGGAAGGAACCTTTAAAGGTCATCAAGTCCACGCCCCTGCAGTGAGCAGGGACATCTGCAACTAGAACAGGTTGCTCAGAGCCCCAGCCAACCTCACCTGGAATGGTTGCAGGGATGGGGCATCAACCACTCCTCTGGGCAGGGTCTCACCACCTTTAGCATAAAACATTTCCTCCTTCTCTCCAGTCCGAATCTCCCTCTTTTAGTTTAAAACCATCACCCCTTGTCCTGTCACAACAGGCCCTGCTCAAAATTCTGTCCCCATCTTTCTGGCAGGCCCTTTGAAGTACTAAAAGGCCACAAGGAGGTCTCCCCAGGGCCTTCTGCCACAGACTTTTAGCTCTCCCACAGACTTTCTCGTAGTGTGTGATACTGAGCTGGACTCGGCATTCATTGCCTGTTAGCTCCTACTCCAGATGTGAGAATGACCCAACTATCACTCAAGCTTTTGCTGGGGAGGTGCATCCTCAGTCAAAATCTAGGTCCTTTCTGTGGCTTAATGCACTTGGCCTGTATTAACTGGGCACACTTAAAGGCACTGCCTGCTTTCCTGTACGCCAGGTAAGCGTGCAGATCTCAGTGAAGGCTCCTGTGCTGTGACTGTTTTTGTCATAGGGAGCAGCTGGCAGAGAGCATCCTCCATGAGGGTAGCACTGGCTGTCGGGTGGTGGAGAAGTTTCTGAAAATACTGCAAGTGGTGGTCCAAGAGCCAGGCCAAGTATTCAAGCCTTTTCTGCCCAGCGTCATCTCCCTGTGCATGGAGCAGGTCTACCCCATCATTGCTGAGGTAGGGCTGCCCTCACCTGGGCTGAGGGAAGGGCAACACGGGAAGGGAATGAATTGCTGTGGGGGTGGCAGAAATGAAGCTTTTTGCTTTCCAAGAACTGTAGATGTCAGTCCCTGTGCAGGGAAATCTGTGTGACTAGTCAGTGGGAACGGGAAGCAGTGTGGGTGGAGCATCTTGTCAGTAATTGTTGAGAGAGGCTAAAACTACAGACATGCTCAAAGCAGGAGGTAAGACTCAAAACTAGGTGATGTGTTCTTAGCATGATCCAATAGCTGCTGGTTTTGGTACCTTCCTCAGGAGGAAATACTTTGACACCCTGGTACCTTGGCCGCAAAGTGCAGCCCTGTGTGGGCACCCGAGAGGGTGCTGCTGGTGGTGGGATCCAGGGAGGAATGGGATTCCAGCACAGGAGCCTGCTTTGAGTTCTCCATTGTTCTTTCCTCCTAGCGCTCATCTCCTGATGTGAAAGCAGAGCTATTCGAGCTGCTTTTCCGGGTCCTCCACCATAACTGGCGGTACTTCTTCAAATCCAGCGTGCTGGCTAGTGTCCAAAGAGGAGTAGCAGAGGAGCAGATGGAGAATGAAGCACAGTTCAGTGCCATTATGCAGGTAACTTAGCTGTTCCCGCAGCTATCCAGAACCCTTTCTGCCATGGAGCACACACTACTGGTGGCAGGGCATTGAACATGAGTGATGGGAGCTGGACTGGGTCTTGAGTGAGTTCTTGCCTTCAGGAACCGCTGAAAATCAAAGTATTTACAGAGCACTCTGCTCACAAGGCACAGTGCCTCAGTGTGTGGGGAAGGAAGCAGTGAAGAAGGAATGTTAATTCCTTTCCATGCCTCGTCCTGCATGAGTTTTCCTCTCCCTCTACTCTGCCTCCGTGAGGCCACATCTGGAGTATATTTGGTCCAGTTTTGGGCTCCCCAGTTCGAGAGACAAGGAACCACTGGATAGAGTCCAGCAGAACCTACAAAGATGCTGAGGGGACTGGAGCATCTCTGTGCTGAGGAAAGGCTGAGAGCCCTGGGGCTGTTTAGCTGGAGAAGAGCAGACTGAGAGGGGATCTGATCAATGCCACATAAGATCTGGTCAATAGCTAAAGGGCCTCCATGGAACCAGAAGATGGGGCCAGACTTATTACAGTGGTGCCCAGTGACAGGATAAGAGGCAGTGAGCACAAACTGGAAGCAAGGGAGTTTCCATGTGAACAAGAGGAAGAAACCTCTCTGCTGTGAGGGTGGAAGAGCCTGGCCCAGGCTTTCCAGAGAGGTTGTGGAGTCTCCTGGAGAGATTCCAAACCTGCCTGGACAATGTAATCCTGGCCCCCCTGCTCTGGGTGACCCTTCTGGAGCCGGGGGGGGGGTGAGTTGGATAAAAAGATCTCCAGAGGTCCCTTCCAACCCCCACCATGTTGGGATTCTGGGATCTGGACCTAACTTACTGATGCTGACCCATTTATTTCTGTTAAAAGTCTTATGGTTGATGCTAGGGCAAATTGTCAGTGCAGGAAACTTTTCCTGAGACCAAGATGTCTTTTATGTGGCCTTGTTCTGTGCTGTACCATCAGATCTGTTAGAGAAGGGTCTGTGGGGTGATATCCTACAGGCTTTGGCCTAGAGACTAGAGAAGGCAGAGGGCCTGCATATACACAGACCCCACATCAGTCTTCCCAGGTTGGGGAATTTGAAGTTTAAAAAATAATAGATTGTATTCCACATGTTCCTTAAGTCAGAGCTGTCCAGATGAGTTCTTGGGCAGTTCCTTGATGTAAGAACTGTCCCCAAACCAGATAAATCTGCTTCTGCATTGCTCTGAGTACCTGGTATGGGTGCCTTCAGCTCCAGCCCACATCCATATAAACAGAAGCACACTTGCACCATGCTCTGCAACCTCAGAGTAGGGATTGCTCCTCCCACGGTGAGCAGAGGACCATCTACGTAGACTTCAGGAGGGAGGAACTTTTGGCAGAGCTGCCCCATCAAGGAGTGCTTCTGGAAATGGGGTGAAGAAGGACCCCTTGTCCATAAACTGTGTTGGTGTTTCTCTCTGGCCTGTCCTTATCTTAGCATCTTTTGGTGACCATCCCAAGCTGGTCCCTGTGCAGGGTTGTCCAACACCTCTTTCACCTGTAGCAGTGTAACACTTCCAAACCCACATTAGTGTCTTGATTTGGAAGATACTTATGTGGTAATCTCAATATTAACTTAAGGCTGGTTGATAATACTCAACTACTTGTTTTACTCCTTGTCTCCTGTTGTTTTGCTACAAGACTCTTATTAAAAATGTTCTGTAATGTTCTCCCCACAGCCAGTGTGCTGTGTTGAGGATATTGATAGTTTGTGGCCTGGTTTCCACCAGAGATCCAGAAATGGCTCAGTCCTGAAGAGGCTTGGGCTATTTTTGTCCCTTTAACAATAAATGGCTGGTGTGAGGGAATAAACTCTTCTGTTTGTGACACCTTGAAGCAGCATCTGGTAAAATTCTCCTGACAGTCTCTGTACAGAGCCTTCCTCTTCTGCCTACATCCTCTGTAATGTTCCAGAGGCACTTGGGGTGTAAAAGCTGGTTTATCACAGAGTCTGTGCAGGCCTACCAGCCTACTCCAGCAGGGTCCAGCAAATGTTGTTCCTCATCTCTCTACTGCTTCCGTCAGGCCCAGGTCAGCTCCCACCTCTATAATTGCTTCTAACTTCAGTACCCTAACCTGGTAAATGCACCTGCATCACTTTGGTCTTTTGACTTGGACTGACAAGAGAACCAGGGTGCGTGTTCTGATTTTCTTCACACTTGCTGTGCTGCCTTAGGTAGCATCCCTGAGAAACAGACAGATCCTTCACAAGCAAAGCACCTGCCAAGGGAGCTGTGCTCAGCATCTGTGTCCCTCTTCAGTGCCAGCTTGGCCCACCTGTTCTGGCTTAGCAACTGTTTTACAAGGATAGGACTGTGTTTCCACTACAATGTCTTAATTCCCGCTGGTCTGGCAGCAGCACAGTTGACATAAACAACTGTCTGTTGTGTTGGGTTGCAGCACTGAGGAGCAGCAGAGGGGCTGCTATAGTGTCAGGGTGAAAATGATCTTGTTCTGCCTTGCAGATCTGATATTAATGATAGTATCAACTCTCTTCAGTGGTGTCAATGACAGAACAAGGGGCAACAGGCATAAACTGGAACCCAGGGGAGTTTCAATCTGAAGAGGAGGAGAAAATTCTTTGCTGTGAGGGTGGCAGAGCCTGGCCCAGGCTGCCCAGAGAGGTTGTGGAGTCTCCTTCTCTGGAGAGATTCCAAACCCACCTGGATGATGTGTGATCCTGGGCCCTTGTTCTGGGTGACCCTGCTGGAGCAGGGGGGTTGGTTGAGATGATCTCTAAAGGTCCCTTCCAGTGTCCACCATGTTGAGACTCTGTGATCATTTCCCTTCCTTCAATTCTGCTTCATTCACAGGCATTTGGCCAGTCCTTCCTGCAGCCTGACATTCACCTGTTCAAGCAGAATCTCTTCTACTTGGAGACACTGAACACCAAGCAGAAGCTGTACCACAAGGTGGGTCCTGGTTGACCAGTGCACGTTCTGTGCATGGTGATAGGCATGTGCTGTTCTGAGACTTGTTCTGAACTACTCAGAAACTGAAGATCAGGGTTTGGTTGGTTGCTGTGATCCTGATGGATACCATTGCTGGTCTGGCTGCTGTTACCACCTCCCTCACACTGCTGCAGTGGGCACAGGAGGGATTCCAACTCCGGTCAGGCAAAGCAAAGCCTTGTTGTGTTCCCTCCCATGAAAATGAGGGAAAACAAAGAAAACACACAGTGACAGGGCAGTTTGTGGACACACAAACCGGGATCATCAATGGGACAGTGTCCAAATCTCTCCACTGTTCTCATCTGGGTCAACAGCTGGGTGTTTACAGTCAAGTTGCTGCCGGCTGGTTGCCTCTGTTGCTGCCATGTAGGACCCATCCTCCAGACCCTCTAGTTCAGACCTGTTGGCTGCTGTCATGAAGGATTAAAGTTGGAATCTGGGATCTTGCCCTTCTGCTTAGCCCGTGAAAGCAGAGCTTTAGGGTTGGCATCCAGGGTCACAACTGAAGCACAGACCATCATTTTAACAGCTGCTTGTGCAGGCTCTTGGGCAGCTGGCCAGATTCCCTGGCTTCCAGGAGCTAAAACTGGCTGGAGTTTGAATGGGACTCGCTGTTGGCTTAAATGCCAATGCTTACAATTCAGATTCATGAGGTAAGTGTGGCCAAATTCACTGTGAAGTTTAAAGCTGATATTAACCTAGTTGATTGTAGTCATTTGTGATCTTGGTTTGGCAACTTACCTCTGTGCTCAGAAGAGCTTGCAGAGCCCGCTGATAACTCCTAAGCTGCTGGTGTTGAAGTGCAGCCATGCCTGGTCTGACCTTGAGGGATCTGTAGTCCTGAAGTCATTTGCTGGCTGCTGTGGTCCCTCTTATGTCCTAACTGTGTGCTTCTCTCTTCATGCAGAAGATCTTCCGGACAACCATGCTGTTCCAGTTTGTGAATGTGCTACTTCAGGTGCTGGTTCACAAGTCGCATGACTTGCTGCAGGAGGAGATTGGCATTGCCACCTACAATATGGCTTCAGTGGACTTTGATGGCTTCTACTCAGCCTTTCTTCCCGAGTTTCTGGCCAGTTGTGATGGTGTGGACTCAAACCAGAAAAACGTTCTGGGAAGGAATTTCAAAATGGACAGGGTAAGGAGAGGAAATGCTGCAGCAGTGCCAATATTCCCAGGATGATTCCCACAGTTTCTCTTTGTAGAACATGTTGGCAAGCAGCCATAAGCTTCTCAGGGCAGTATTTTGAGGTAGTACCTTTTGTTCCAAGTGCTTCCAGCTTCAGCAATGCCTATCCAAGGATTTTTTTCACCACAGTGAGCAGAACTGCCATCTCATCTTCTATCAGCACTGGTGTGGCCTGTAGGACTAGGACAGGGACTGTTCCCCTGTCCTCTGCACTGATTTTCGCCACCACTTAAGTCCTGGGTTCAATTTTGGGCCCCTCACTCTCAGAAGGACAGTGAGGGGCTGGAGCATGTTCAGAGAAGGGCAGTGAAGCTGGGGAAGGGTCTAGAGCACAAGTCTGAGGAGGTGTGGCTGAGGGACCTGGGGTTATTCAGGCTGGAGAAAAGGAGGCTCAGGGGAGACCTTGCTCTCAATATTTCTCTGAAGGGAGTTTGGAGCCAGGTGGGGTTGGTCTCTTCCAAGGAACAAGCAACAGGACAAGAGGAAAACGCCTCAAGTTGCACCACGGGAGGTTTAGGCTGGACCTGAGGAACAGTTTCTTCCCTGCAAGGGTTGTCAAGGGCTGTCCCAGGCTGCCCAGGGCAGTGGTGGAGTCCCCATCCCTGGAGGGGTTTCCAAGCCAGAGGGCCATGGTTTAGTGGTGCCCAGCAGTGCTGGGTTAACAGCTGGACTTGATCTTAACGGTCTCTTCCAGCCAAAACGACTCTAGGATTCAATGACAGAGCCCAGCCCCCTGGAGTCAGCGCTCTGCACGGGACAGCTCTGGAACCATCTCTGCTCCCTGTCTGGGCTGCAGAAACTCAGGTTTCCTGGGCTCAGAGTCTGGAGGTCAGGCTCTGTCACGCTGTGTGAAAATGCATGTGGGTGTTGGGTCCTCTCGGTTCCTCTCTGTTCTCTGCAGTAAGGCAGGGCTTGTCAGTGGTGTTCTGTTTGCAGTACATGTTGTTTGATCTCTTCCAGGATCTGCCGTCGTTTACCCAGAATGTGCACAGGCTGGTGAATGACCTGCGTTACTACAGACTCTGCAATGACAGTTTGCCCCCTGGAACTGTGAAACTATAGTTACTGCACTGGACCCATGTTTTGATCACTGTAGGGAACGGATCCATGTTTCATTTGCCACCACCTTCTCTCCTCCCCAGTTTTGTCAGGACTGCAGGACACAATGTCTTGTACACAGGCACATCTTCTTGGACTCACGCACCACGCTTCCTTGTTGGGTTGTTTTGGTTTGGTGGTTTTTTTGGGTTTTCCCCCTCCTCCCCCCAACCCAGTGGCCCCCGGCTGGAGCCAGCACTGGCTGCAGGATGTGTCTTAACGCCCAACCGCCGGGCATCTCGACTGTACGGAAAGTCTTCTCGATGGGGTTTTGTTCTACTAACGTAGCACTTTGTTGCGTCCAGAGATTTCTGTGGAGTTGTCTTGAAACATCATGTATGTATTGAACGTGAGGCAGAAGCGCCAAAGACTACTTCAGACATTCGTACCTTCGTGTCATTCCACCTTCCTGCCCCTGCCCAGCTCTCGGAGGAGAAGCCTCGTGATGTTGGGACTGTTTTGGCACTTCTGGCACTCCCTTTGTTTTTAAATTGCCTTGAAAACCTCCCTGCTCTTTGTGGGGGTTAGAGACTATTTTTTGTTGGTTGTTGGGGTTTTTGTTTTTTATGTTTTCTCATCATTCCATTGTGATACTAAAACAACATGCTTAATGGAAATAAAGTGCTTACTTTGTTGTTTTAAATAACTCTTGAGTTTCCTCTAGGCCTGTCACTGAGCCACTGCCCGTGGTGGAAAGGCAGGCAGAGATCTGCAGCCTCTCCCCATGGTCAGGCCAGAGAATGAGCAGCAGGTGCCTGTGTTGCCCATACTGTACCCAGGGCACGGAATCCCCCAGTCCAGGTTCCCAGCAAGTCCAGCAGCTCCTGAAAGAGGCTGTTCTGAACTGGTGCAGATCAGCATTGGCTTCTTTCTCCCCTTGCTGTGTTTACCACCCGTGTTCTCTGTTACCTGTTGTGGTGACCTGTTTACTCTCTCCTGCTGCAGGCTGTTGTCAGAAAGGATCAATAGCTGCAAGCAGGAAGACATCTCCCCATGTTCACAGTGTCGCATCATAGGAGACATGAGCTGAAGGCCAACCTCTGGCCACAGTGACCTGATAGTGGCATCTGAGCACAAAGTTAAAACCCCAGTCAGACAGGAACAGATTCTGTGGGGCTTGTGAATCTCTGATCATACAGCTGGGAAGGATTTCCCCGCCCCCCTCAAGTCTCTAGTCGGGGAGCTACTACGTAGGGTTAAATCAGTCTTAATTCCCTGTGCTTACAAAGGCAGCCAGTGAGGGCTGAATGGTTGGAACAGCACCAGTTGCTGAAGGGAGTCTCCTGGAGATGTTCTCCTACAAACATTTGTATACGTGGACTGGAGATGGGTGCATGTGGGCAGCTCGAGGTGTCACAGGTGAGTGAGTGTAGGAGCACTTGCTCCATGGTTCCTTTAGTTTTATGAAAAACCTTCTGCCCTGTGTGTTTGCTGGGGGAAGACAATATACACTGTTTGCATAACCTGTGTACAGACAGAGCCTTGTGCCCAGGCTGTCTGAACTGGGACCAGTTTGATGTTTGAGCTTCATAACGTGCAATGAGCAACTTGAGTTGAAAGCTGCATGTGAGCCAGCATCCAGCCCACCCAGAACATGCCTCACCAGGTACAGTTCTTTCAACAGAGGGCTGTGGACCACAGTCTGTAAAGGTCACAGATGGGTCAAGACCAGGGTGAAGGTGGGTGATAATCTATCGCCAACCTGCAGAGCAACAACCTCCCCAGAAAGGGTAAGGCACCAAGTTCCCTGTCCGCCTGAAGATAATTGCACAGTCACAGTTTTAGGGGTTGGAAGGGACCTGTGGAGATCATCTCACCAACTCCCCCTGCTCCAGCAGGGTCACCCAGATCAGAGGGCCCAGGATCACATTTTCCAGGCGAGTTTGGAATCTCTAGAGGAGATGACGCTACAACCTCTTTGAGCAACATGGGCCAGGCTCTGCTGTCCTCACACCAAAAAAAGTTTCTCTTCAGATGGAAACCCTGGTTTTCAGTTTGTGCCCACTGCCTCTTCTCCTGTCACTGGGCATTACTGAAGAGTCTGGCCCCATCCTCTTGCTCCCCCCAAGGGGCCCTTTAGCTATTGACCAGATCCCCTCCCAGTCTGCTCTTCTCCAGCTAAACAGACTGAGATGCTCCACTCAGCATTTTTGGAGCCTCTGATGGACTCTATCCAGCAGTTCCTTGTCTCACTTGAACTAGGGAGCCCAGAACTAGACCCAGGACTCCAGAGGTGGCCTTGCTAGGATGGAGCAGAGGGGGGGGTAGGAGAACCTCCCTTGACCTGCTGGTTTTAGTCTTTTGAACGCACCCCAGGAGCCCATTTGCCTTTTTGGCCAGAAGGGCACAGTGTTGGTGCATTGGCACCTTCTTGTCCTCCAGCACTCCCAAGTCCTTATCTGTAGAACATGCACCAGGACCATGTGGCTCGGAGCAGCCATGTCTTGGAGCAACTCAGTGTCACCATCTGTGCTTGAAACTTTGAATCCTTGTTGTTTCTGGTGGTAATTAGATGTATGAAGATGCCCTTCTGCCCTGCTCCAAGCCACAGTGGGGGACAGTGGTCGAATCTTAAATGTCTTTTCCAACTTACACCATGTCCTCTCACCAAGCACTTTCCTTGAGAGGTGGACCGTGAGTGATATCTGCTCCCTTCCCTGCATGGTGCTCTGGGCTGGTGGTGCTTCTATTTCTTGCAAAACCATTGGTTGACAGAAGGTGAAAGTACATGTTTTTCCCTCTTTCAAGGGCAGCAGTTGGAAGGTGGCCAAAGCCTAGGCTGCAACCTGCCACCCCTTGTGCTAGAAGCTGTTTCTCCTTTGCCAGCCATCACCTCATGTGCGGGGCAGGCTCCAGCAACCCAGCCTTCTGGGCAGCTTGCTGGACAAACACTGAATAAATATTATGTGTGACTGCATTAATTAAAACCCTTCCTCTCTACCCTCACCCCTCATGCAGCAGCCATGGGAGAGGGGATTTTCCACACTGCAAGCTCCCTCTTTGAGCAGGTATCAGCTTCTGTCTGCCAAAAAGTATTTTGCCAGAGCTGTTGATCAGTCTCTGCCCAGGGGGAAGCCATGTGAGATGTTTTTGCAGCTGTGCTGGGCCCAGCAGGTCCCAGGAGCCCTGATGCCCCTTCCCCTGGTCTGTGGCTGATGCTGGGCCTCATCCCAGCATGTGGGTACTCCCTGCACCCTGGGGAGGCAGGAAGGAAACAGGAGACAGGGATCAAGGAGGCAAATGCATGTTGAAGAAAGACTGGCATCCAGCCTCCCTGGGACCCTCAGCCTTCCCAGCCTCATTAACCACCATTCCTCAACTCCTTCAAATTATCAGATGTTTGGAAAAAAGGCTTGAAGTGAGCAGGATCTTCCATGAATTTGCAAATATTTCAACAGCAATGCTCATGTCAAGCTGTTCTTTCACGAGGTGCCTGGGGAGTTTGGAATGTATGAGAAGCTCCATAAAGAGTGATTTCCTAGGGTGGGGTCTGGGCCAGGACTGTCTGTACAAACCATACCCTGGGAAGCCCTGAGTCCTCTCCCTCACCCATCTGTCTGCAAGGCTGCTCCTGCCCCTTGTGAGCAGCCAGAGCTCCCCCACTCATTTAATTCCACTGGAAACTGAGCTGGAGCGATGCTGTGAGGAACACCCCATTCTCCTGCACACAGGGTCTGCCCATGGCTACTTTGTAAATGTCCCATTTTTTTGTCACAGGCTGGGGTGAAGGAAGGGGCTCTGGTTCCTCTCTCCCCATTCCCTCTGTCTGTGTCACCTTTGTGACCACAGGGGCTTGTCCCCCTACCTGCTTACCACAGCCTTCAGCAATGCTTCACAGCAGAGGGGCTCCAGCCTGGGCAGGGCTGCAGGTGAGCAGGGCAGGGTCAGTCTCTGCCCCTCTGCCCCATGGGGGCTTGCACCCCTTTCCCAGCACCTACTACATGTCCAGGGCACCCCTGTGTCCCATGGATGAAGACATCAGTCTGGGTGCTCCCTGCTGTGGCCCTACAGCAGGCCTGGGGGTTGCCTGCAGCATCCCAGCTCAGCCTGGCATGGGCTAGCTAACACGAGGAGTCTCCCCACCTGGACCATCAGGGGAAGAACATGAAGGAGGTCTGAGTTTTGGTAGGGTCTGCTGCCCCCCCGTGCCGCTGGGTCACCCACAGGATGGGTGCAGGGCTCTGCTCCCACCGCGCCAAGGGAAGGCCTCGCTCCGTGATGGGGTTGCTCCATGGCGGGGGATGCTCCGGACCGGCAGGCCCCTCCTAGGATGCTTTGTGCTGGGGATGCTCCGGACCGCGATACTCCATGCGCGGGGTGCCCCGGACCGGGATGCTCTGTGTACGCGCAGCGACCGCCCCGTCCCAGCGGGGCTGCTTTAAGGGGAGGGACGGACGGAAACTTGACCCATCCCCGGGCTCGGCCGGGCCCTTAAAAGCCTCCGCGAGGCGGCCGCTCCCCGCCGCGGCCAGGTCCGACCCGCCGGCCCTGCCATGGGCTCCCTGGGGCGCTGCCTGGCCCGGAGCCTGCTGCGAGGGCAGCCGGGTCTGAGCCGCCCCCCCGGGCCCCGCTGCTACGGCTCCGGTGAGACACGGCCCTGTCCTGCCCCCGGCCCCCTCCTGCGCCGGGACCCTGTTCCCCATCCTTCTGTCCCTGGGCACCCAGTCCTTATCCCTCTCCTGCTCTCGGCCCCTTCCCTATCCTGCCTCTGGGGACCCTGTCCCAATTCTCATCCTGCCTTGAGGACCCGGTCCTGCCCTGTCCGTGGACCCTGTCCGTGTCCCCAGAACCCTCAGTGTCTTCCCTATCCTACCTCTGAGCACCCATTTCCGATTCGTGTTCATCCTCTGAGAGACCCTGTCCCCTTCCTTGTCTCGCCCCAGGGGACCAAGTCCCTATCCTCCTCCTGCACTCAGTCCCCTGCCTGTCCTGCTTCTTGGAGCTCCCACTCGCATCCTGCCCCTGCCTCATCCCCTCACGGTGCCCCGGTTCCCCAGCACCCCATCCCTCCAGTCCCTGGCAGCACCTCAGGCAGAGGGTCCAGCTCAGGGGGTCCTTCATTCCTTTGTGGTGTGGGTCGGTGCTAAGGTCTCCTGCCATGTGCCAGGATGGGGAAGAAGCTGGAGCTGGTGGTTTCCCCTGGCATCACCCTGAAGGTCCCAAGGGATTTGGTGTCCCCAGGACTGCAACGGGGGGACCCTCGTGTTGTCCTGGGGGGATGGAGTGGAAGCCTGGCTAAGCTGAGCCGTGCAAATGCCCAGAGAAGCGGGTGAATTTGTGGGGTCACTTGTCCCACTCTGCCCTGGCTGGCATCAGAGACAACTCAAGACAGGATCCCGAAGCCTGGGCTTGGCGTCCTCTCTCCCTCTCCCTTCCTCTCCTTCCTGTCTCCTCTGTCTGTCCAGCGACGGGATGCACTGTCCCTTGGGACATTTATGTCTCCTCCTGCCAGCGTGGCTCCGGCAGCACCAGCAGCGTGGTGAGCAGGGTGATGACGATGCCAGACCCTGCCATCCCACAGTGCCACGGGTGACAGTGATGCCAGATCTTGCCATGCCCCGGGTAACAGTGATGCCAGATCCTGCTGTGCCACGGGTGACAGTGATGCCAGACCCTGACATCCCGTGGTGTTTGGTTTTGTGCTCCACCAGCAGAGAGCTCTCCACCTGCTTTGCGCCAGGGGTGTTGTGTGGCTGGCTCTGGGCAGGAGGAGGCCCCCGAGCCGGGCAGGAGCGGTGGCACACAGGGTGTCACCCGCAGCCCCAGCACCGGGACACGGCAGCGAGGCGTGCTCTGACAAAAGCAGAGCCAGCCTGTCCCACCCTGGGTTAAAGGATGTTTTCTGACCCTAAACATGTCCCCGCCACCCTTGAGTCCCTACTGGGACTGTGTCAGTCTGCGAGGCAGGAGGGGACACGGCCCCGGGCTGGGAACAAGGCTGGAGACGGGGTCGCCCCGCAGCAGCTGCTTCCCGCTGGGACTGAGCCGTGGTGCCCCGGGAGCAGCATGGGGTCCCGTTGCTGCAACCCGTGCGCATGCCCCATGTCTGGTGGTGACCCATGGCCCATTCCCGGCGGTGACATTGGCCCCTCCATCCCCACGCAGCCCCCCCGGAGCTGCAGGAGAAGACGCTGGTGCTGGTGAAGCCAGATGCGGTGCAGCGGCGGCTGGTGGGGAACGTTATCCAGCGCTTCGAGCGGCGCGGCTTCAAGCTGGTGGCCATGAAGCTGCTCCAGGTACCCAACCTCACCGAGCTGCCATCCAACTTCCCGGGGTGCCCTGCTCCCCACGGCCCGCGGCCGGCTTAGGGGGGTGCCGGGAGGGGGGTGTCAGCAGGGAGCACCGGCCAGGTGTTCCCGCCGTCACCCTGCTCTTCTGTCAGGCGGACCAGGGTCTCCTGGACAAGCACTACCAGCAGCTGAGGCAGAAGCCCTTCTACCCCGCGCTCCTCGCCTACATGACCTCGGGGCCACTGGTGGCCATGGTGAGGGGCTGGGATGCAGGGTTCGGGGATCCTGCGAGGGGAAAAGAGGCTCAGGTGTCCCCTGTCCTGCAGGTGTGGGAGGGTTATAACGTGGTCAGGTCCACGCGGGCCATGGTGGGAGACACCAACTCTGCGGTGGCAGCAGCAGGCACCATCCGGGGGGACTTCAGCATGCACGTCAGCAGGTAGGGGCGTGGGGCGGGACCCCGCGGGACCCCGCGGGACCCCACGACCACGGTCCCGTCCCCACGCAGGAACGTGGTCCACGCCAGCGACTCGGTGGAGACAGCCCAGCGGGAGATCGGCTTCTGGTTCCAGCGGAACGAGCTGGTGGCCTGGGAGAGCGGGGACCAGGACTACACCTACGGGCCCTAGGGCGACCTGGCCGGAACCGGCCCCCGCCATAGGGGGACCCCCCCCGCCCCACAATAAATCCCCAGTGCCTCCAGCCGCGGTTCCGCTCTCCTCCCTCGGGTACCACCAGCCAGGTGCTGTGAAGAGCTGGGAAACAATGGGCTGTCCCTGAGGGGCACTGAGGTGGTACTGGAAGGCTCTGGGATGCTCTGGTATGTCCCCAGGAGCACTGAGATGGTGCTGGGAAGCTCTGGGAGACACTGGGACGTCCCTGGGAGGCCACTGAACAGTACTGTGAAGTTCAGAGATGCACTGAGATACCCCCAGGGGGCACTAGGGATACTGGGAAGATCTAGGAGAAACTGGGATGTCCTCAAGGGGCACTGGGGGATGCCTGGGGACAGTGCGAGGCTCTGCAGGTCACTGGAGGAGTCTGGGGACGGTCTGGGCTGTCGAGGGGCGAGCTCCTGAGGTCACGGGGATACCTCCGGGAGGGGTCGGGGCCGCCGCCGGGGTGTCCCTGTCACACCAGTACGCACGTCACTGGTGACGCTGGGCGGCGCTGTGGGACGCCGCTCCAGCTGCGCGCCGTTGCCAGGCAACGCCCGCGCAGAGCAGACGAGGCCCCGCCCCCACTGCCAGGCCCCGCCCCCGACGGGAGCTCCGCTGCCGTGCTCCGCGTGCTGCCCCGGCGTGCTCCGCGCGCGGGCGGGGCTATGGCGGAGGTCGCAGCAGCCGCCCGGTCTCCGCCGCCGGCGGACGTGGACACCGACGAGTGCCTCCGGGAGTACCGCCACCTCTTCAGCCCCGACATCCTGGCGTGAGTCCCGCGGCGCTTTGGGCTCCGGCCTGCCCCGCCCCGCCCCGCGGCCGCGGCTCGGGGCATTGCGAGGCGCGGTCTCCCCTCTCCCGCGGCCTGCGCGCTGATCGGGGCCGCCGCTACCCGGGGGTTATGCCCGGCGCCTGGTTCTGACTGTGGCTTTGTTCCCCCAGGGGCCAAGTCGCCTTCATCACTGGCGGTGGCTCGGGCATCGGCTTCCGCATCGCCGAGGTCTTCATGAGGTGATACTGGCGG
Source organism: Megaceryle torquata (assembly GCA_024611175.1). NCBI lineage: Eukaryota > Metazoa > Chordata > Aves > Coraciiformes > Cerylidae > Megaceryle > Megaceryle torquata. The sequence goes on along the minus strand of JANIJG010010759.1, from coordinate 23,701 downwards.
GGCTGCGGACCGTGGGGTGGCAGCAGAGCCCGGGGAGTGCTTGTCCGGCCTCTTTGGGCACCGTTGGAAGGGGTGGCATAAAACCTTACCCTCCTTTCTACTCCCTTCCCAAACCTTCCCTTCCATAACAGGCCCTGGAAGAGGTGGGGTGCACAGCTGGGGGCTACAGAGCCCTCATGAGAGCAGCGGGCAGGAGGTGTGGGCAGCTCTGCCTGCTGCAGGCAGTGGTGGTTCGGTGGGGGGGTGAAAGGCAGAGGCTGGCCCTGTCACAGGGATGGGATCAGTCTCCAATGCGCTGTGACTCTTCCCCTATTTGAGTCCTGCAAGACTGAAGAAGCAGCAGTTCCTCCCTTGCAAGGGTGTTGTGCCACCTCTCTGGTGGAGGAGCTGAACTGGTGATCCACAGCGGTCTGGGATGTCTGTGAGGAGCTGGTGCTGCGTGGTCCTTCTCACCAGCCCCTTCATTGCAGGCACGGCTGCCGGACGGTCATTGCAAGCCGGAACCTGCAGCGAGTGACAGAGGTGAGTGTGTGGGCCCCAGATGGACAGGTGGGCAGAAGGGAGAGTTGCAAATGCCCGGAAATCCTTCTGCTCTCTCTTTGGGGTGGAACTGGGAGTGGTGCAACAGGAGAGATGGTTTCCTAGTGCTGCCTTGTCTTCTCACCACTCTGAAGTGCTTCAGCACTAGCAGGCTGTGGTTATGGGCAGGACAGGTGCAGGTTTAGGGTGGGCTGCACCCACCGCACCTCACAGTAGAGCTCAGTTCATCATGGAACTTGCTGCCTTGCCCTGCCAGCTTTGGGGGTGTTGAGGAGACAGAAAGAAACAAGCTGTGGGGAAGATTTGTCAGCAGGGAAGTGACAGAGCCCAAGGTCAAACTGAAAGCTCAGCTTTGAGTAGGACAAGCCCCCTTGTCCAAGTGCCCTGGGGTTTGAGGGGGGTACACTGAGCCCCAAAACCTCCATTACCCTGTGTTTGGAGACAGAGGGGAGGCTCCAGGTCTGGAAAGCAGTGACTGGACTGTTTTAGACAAGACACATGATGGGTGATTGGGCAGAGAAAAGCCCCCACCCACATGTCTGACACTGGGCTAGAATTTGACTGGTCACAGTTTCTGTTCCTCACCATGGCTTGTGCTGCAGTCTCAGCTGAAAGCAGCCACGAGAGAGCTTTGCTGTGCCTGTGTGTGGGCCTGACTGAAAAAAAATAAAGATGGGAGGGAGTTTGCATGACCCAGCTGCCTCCTGGAGGTGTTTCATGCAGTTGTTTCACAGTCCCTCATGCTCTGTGCCAGAAAGCAAACTGCAAAGCTCAGGGACTTTTTTAGTCCTCAGTGGTTGGAGATTTCTGAGCGCACAGGGACTGCTCACCCAGGCTCTTGACCTGCATGCTCATTGGGACTCAAAGCCTCTCCCAGAAGGGCCCAGTGAGCCCAAGCAGGAGCACAAAGCATTGCTGGGTGTTCTGTAGGATTGCTGCTGAGATAGTGTGTCCCCTGTGCTTAATTTGCTGGGGCAGTCATGTTCCTAATGAGCATGTGGGGAGCGGTACGTTGGCAGGTGCTGAGCTCTGGGCAGGGACTGTGGCAGCCGCTGGTCTGTGATTGCCCTTTTGCCCACTGATGTTTTTTTTGGATCTAAAGGTTAATTTTGGCTGGGCTTGTGCCAAAAACGCCTTGTTGGGGTCCAACCTTTGTACTCGGCCTGCAGAGATGTGGCTCGGGTTGTGCTGTGTTGATGACAGGCCATGCAGATAACAGGTCTCTGCCCTGCCTGCAGTGTTTGCTGTGTGCAGACAGGGACGTGGCTCCTGCCTGACTTCTCCCTTGCCTAGTACGAGATCTGAGTCTAATCTGAGAGAGCTCCAGAAAGAATCTCAAGTCTCTTTTTCTTTGCAGGCCTCAAAAAAGTTGGTGGCAGCCACAGGCCAGCAGTGTCTGCCTCTGTCCATAGATGTCAGACAGCCCCAAACAGTTGCAGCAGCTGTGGATGAGGCACTGAAGGAGTTTGAGCGGATTGACATCCTCATTAACAGTGAGCTGCTGGGGTGGGCAGGGGAAGGTCTGGTGCATGCTCACTGCTTGGAAAGGTGTTTCCCTCTGTGGGGGTTGTCTTTGCTTAGTGTCTGCCTTATGCTGGTTTGGCCTGGGAGTATCTGGGCAGCCCCTGGGAGCACAGAGCAACTGGGTGCAGAAAAGGCAGAGACCTGTCCATGCTCCGTGGCCATCCATGCTTGCCTGGGCGCAGATCATTCCTGCTTCCTCCTGCCCTCGGGCTTGCTGTGCTTCTGGGCATCCAGAGCTGTGAGCCGTTTATCCCTTTGTCAGGGCTGTTTCCACACGCTATTCAGTCTACCCAGGCAGTATCGCTCACCATCCCTCTTGCAGAAGCGTGCTGAACCTGCCTGACACTTCTGGTCCAGTCCTGACTGTGCCGCTGTCTGTTTCTCCTTCAGGTGCTGCAGGAAACTTTCTGTGCCCAGCCAGTGCTCTGTCCTTCAATGCCTTCAAGACAGTGATAGATATTGACACCATCGGCACCTTCAACACCTCCAAAGTTCTCTTTGAGAAATATTTCCGGGTAAGCAAAACCAGAGGACTTGCTGGAAATGCTCCTGGTATGCAGGGAGTTATTGTCAAACCAACCACACGTTGCTCCTGAGAAATTCAGGGAAGTGTAGAGGGCAGAAGGGAGCACAGCACTTGTGTATTCAGGGCAGGGCTGTGCTGCTTGGCCTCTGCCGCCCACCCTGCTCAGCTCCAGTCCATTCCCTCTCAGTGGTGGCAGCTACTGTGCAGGAGCTAGGAATCCTGTCCATAGCCTTGGGGCTTTTCACTGGGGCTCAGTGGCCAAGAGGACTAAGGCAAGTACTGTGTCCCTGGACTAGGCACTGAGGAGGCCACCCCTCAAATTCTGTGTTCACTTTTGGGCCCCTCACTCCAAGAAGGACATTGACAGGCTGGTGCCTGTTCAGAGAAGGGCAGTGAAGCTGGGAAGGGTCTAGAGAACAAGTCTGGTGAGGAGCAGCTGAGCAACCTGGGGTTGTTGAGCCTGCAGAAAAGGAGGCTCAGGGGGAGACCTTCTCGCTCTCAACAATTCCCTGAAAGGAGGTGACAGCCAAGTGATGTCAGTTTCTTCTCAAAAATAACAAGTGACAAGACAAGAGGAAACATCCTCAAGTTGCTCCAGGGGAGGTTTAGGCTGGACCTGAGGAACAATTTCTTCCCTTGAGGGTTGTCAAGGCCTGGCCCAGGCTGCCCAGGGCAGGGGTGGAGTCCCCATCCCTGGAGGGGTTTCAAAGCCCTGGAGATGTGGTGCTGAGGGACATGGTTTAGTGGTGCCCTGGCAGTGCTGGGTTAACTGTTGGACTTTGTGATGTTAAAGTTCTCTTCCAACCAAAATGATTCTGTGATTCTATGGCTGTTGTGGCACTTTTCCATGCTCTGCCACCCACTGGTGAAGAAGCTGTGACCTGCTGCTCCTTTTCCATCTCTTTCGCTTTCCCTAGGCCTTTGCTTGTCCCCTGCATGTTCCCTATCTCTGGAAGGGCCCTGCTGGCTGTGGCAGCTCAGTGAGGCCAAAGGCAGTACTCACAGGTCACTGTCCTTCCTAGCCCAGCTCTGTTGTCCCACCACTCCCCTACATGACCCCTTGTTCCACTTCTTCCCTAACATCACATTTCCTTTCCTTCCCCAGGATCACGGTGGGGTCATCGTTAACATCACGGCCACTCTGAGCTACCGAGGGCAGGCTCTCCAGGTGCACGCTGGTGCTGCTAAGGCTGCCATAGGTACCTAAACACTCCTTGCTGGGGCTTACTAAGTTGTGTGGGGCTTGTGAGGAACCTGGTTCTTCCGAAGTACTGGGATGGGAAGATGTCCTTCGGAGAGGTGAATACAAGTTGGTGTGGTTAACGTGCGCCTGGGTTTGGGATCAGGCTCCTCTCTCCCCCCAGGGCTCTTCACTCTTGGGCAGAGTGTCCTGTGGCTTTTGTGTCGTGTCTCCCTGCCATAAAAAAAGTTCCTGGAATGCCTCTGCTTTCCAGTTCTCATTCCTTTTGTAATCCCTTCCCAGATGCCATGACTCGTCACCTTGCTGTGGAATGGGGACCCAGCAACATCCGAGTGAACAGCTTGGCACCAGGCCCCGTTACAGGCACTGAGGGCTACCGGCGGCTGGGTAAGGCAACCTGGGGCTCCTGTCTCTGCCTTGGCAGTGGCTTCCTGGTGTCCATCTGGTGGGGACTGGGTCCATCAGTGCCACACAGCTTGTGGGGTGTGTGATGTGGCCAGGGCCATTGCTGCTGGGCACGGCTGTCCTGGGTTTTGGCTGGCTCAGCTCTGTGGGGGAGCAGCCCTTCCCACATCCTCTGTACCTTGCGGGACACTGAAGTTTTCTCTGGTTTGTGTTCTCTGATGCTGTGATGCAGCGTGCTCCCCCAGAGCTCAGCCGGGCCACAGGGTTTCACTCTTGCAATCCATCAGCAGAGTGCCAGTTCACCCCCGGAGTCTGGGCAAGTTTGCTGAGGTCCTCTCTTGAGCTCACTGTTGTAGCACAAAACCCACTGCTGGGTTTGAGCCCTCCTTGTTGAACTCTTTTCAGACTTTTTGCCTGTGGGCTATTCCCAGGGCTGGGAGAGGGTCTCATCTGGTTTCCCTGGGGCTCTCGGCAGGCTCCATGCAAGTGCATCTACAGAAGGGCAGCAAAGCTGGGGGAGAGTCTAGAGCACAAGTCTGGTGAGTAGGTGAGCAACCTGGGGTTCTTGAGCCTGGAGAAAAGGAAGCTCAGAGGAGACTTTCTTGCTCTCCACAGCTCCCTGAGAGGAGGTTGGAGTCAGGTGGGGTTTGGTCCCTTCTACAAAGGAAGAAGAAATAGGACAAGAGGCATTGGCCTCAAGTTGCACCAGGGGAGGTTTAGGCTGGACATGAGGAACAATTTTTCTCCCCTTGAGGGTTGTCAAGGCCTGGCCCAGGCTGCCCAGGGCAGGGGTGGAGTCCCCATCCTTGGAGGGGTTTCAGAGCTGTGGAGATGTGGTGCTGAGGGACATGGTTTAGTGGTGACCTGGCACTGCTGGGTTAATGGTTGGACTTGATGAGCTTAAAGGTCTCTTCCAACCAGAACAATTCTGTGATTCTATGCAAGCTGTGCTACAGTGCCTGGCAGGCAGTGGGGGTGGGCAGGTGGTCCCATGGTCCCAGCTTACTCTTTCTTCTACCTCTCTTAGGTGGGAAATTTGCTGAGGGAGCCAACCTGTTTGATACAATCCCCCTCAAGCGTGCAGGGAACAAGACGGAGATTGCCCACAGCGTGCTGTACCTGGCGAGCCCCCTCTCCTCCTACGTGACGGGCACCACCCTGGTCGTGGATGGTGGGAGCTGGCTGACCTCTGCCAACAACTTTCCTGCCTTGCTGGGTATTGCTTCATCCTCTGCTAAACTCTAGGTGACGTGCATTTCCCACTCTGTGGGATTAGAGCAGGGCTTGTGTCAGAAAACCTCTTTCCCCGTGGGCTAGGGCCATGGCAGTGGATAAGGCATTGTCTTCTTCAAGTGCCTTGATCATCTTGTGACTAAAAGCTTACCAGCTTTGCCCCTCTGTGTGGCACAGTCTCAGCTGTAGAAGAAGAGGCAGATACTGAGTGTCAGGGTATGTGTGTGAGAGCAGCCAGCTCAGGTCTTGATTGGCAGCGCTTGTTCTCAAACCTTCCTCTGCTTTGCACAGAATCCCAGCATGGTGGGGGCTGGAAGGGACCTCTGGAGATCATCTCAACCAACCCCCCTGCTCCAGCAGGGTCACCCAGAGCAGGGGGCCCAGGATCACATTGTCCAGGCGGGTTTGGAATCTCTCCAGAGAAGGAGACTCCACAACCTCTCTGGGCAGCCTGGGCCAGGCTCCAACACCCTCACAGCAAAGCCTTAATTCCTATTCAGGTGGAACCTCCTGGGTTCCAGTTTATGCCTGTTGCCCCTTGTCCTGTCACTGTCACCACTGACAAGAGTCTGTCCCCATCCTCTTGCTTCCTGTTGTCCCTTTAGCTCTTGATCAGCATTGATCGGATCCCCTCTCAGTCTGATTTTCTCCAGCTGAACAGCCCCAGGGCTCTCAGCCTTTCCTGGGCACAGAGATGCTCCAGTCCCCTCAGCATCTTTGGATCCTCTACTGGACTCTCTCTAGTACTTCCTTGTCTCTCTTTACCTGGGGAGCTCAGCACTGGAGTTGATATGCCAGATGTGGCCTCATTAGGGCAGAGCAGAGGATGAGGGGAACTTCCCTTGACCTGCTGGCCACTCTTCTGAATGCATCTCCCAAGATACCATTGGCCTTCCTGGCCATGAAGGCACATGGGTGGCTCATAGACAGGGAAGGTGGAGCAGAGTTGGTAACCCCCTGTGCTGTTGTCAGAGCAGACACAGAGCAAGACAGGGAACATCTCTTGAGTCCTTGTGGACAGTCCTGGGAATGACCTGGGAAGGACAGGAGAAATTAAAGTGTTTTTCCTCTGGGCCTGTGGCAGCTGACCTGGTGTCTCTTGTTCCTGCTAGAGGATGCTTCTCTGGCCACCTCTGAGTGTCCACTGAAGCGATATGATGCCCCTTTTCTGGGCCCCACCAGCAGCACTGGGCAGAGCGAGTCCTGACAGCCCCTGACCCCATTTCTTCCTTGCATGAGCACCTGCAGTATCTCTTTTGTGGTGGTTGCCCTGCACGCAGGGCTCGGGCTGGCTGTGCGTGGCTGCAGAGCTGGGGAAGGGAGCTGGGGCCTGGTGTCTTCTGGGAGAGGGGTCTCCTTCCTTGCCCCCTTCCCCCTGCTTGGGTTGTCCCTCTTACCCCCTGAGGCAGACAGGCCTGGGCAGGGTTCTGTGCCTACCCCCACACTGTCTTGCAGATTTCTGGTCTGCGGGAGCAAACATCAATCCATGATGGACAGCCTGGGATTGACCGATGGACAGAGACATGACCAAACACTGCTGCTCTGGGACATCTCAAGGTGACGTCTCCCAGTGTCGGAGCCAATAGCTGCCACATCTGATCAGTGACTGGTGGTGCTGGTGCTCACGCTGCTGATCCTGCGCTCGCCTGGGGGAGGGAGCACTGAGGGTGCTGGGTGGATGGGGAGCAAGCCCACCCCCATCCCATGCAGCTGAGTGGATGTGGCTGAGGGAGCAGGGATAGCACAGGGGGTGCAAGTTGGGATGTTCATCATCCATTTGTGTCTCTGAGTTGCTCACCTGGCCTTTCCCGCATCCCAGGTGGTGCCACCCATGGATATCTGTCCTCTTCCTCCCCTCTCCTCCATCTTAGCCTCAGAGTTGGCCAAGACCTCCTAGTAGCAGCTCCTTTTGGGAAGGGGGAGTATTTCAGCGCATCCAAGGTTGAGATCAGCCTCTGTGCCCTGGGCAGATCTGGTTTGGCAGCAGGAGCTGTCAGCTCTTGGAGGGGTAGCAGGGACCAGGTTGGTCCCTGGTAGAAGGCTATGTCCATGTCCCCTTGGAGAGGTGTTTTGGGTGGGGTGGGGATTCCTGGATGCCGATGCAGATGCAGTTGGGATGTCCTTCTCCCAGGAGCAGAGGTGGGGTGAGGTCACATCCCACCAGCACTCTGTCCTTCTCTGGACCTGTATCTGCTGGGAGCCTGAGATGTCCAGTTGTCTGTCTGTCGGTCCCGCCAGTCTCCTTCTGTCTCCTTTCTTCATACAAACACTACAACTAAGGGTAAATCAAGAGTGAGATGAAGTTTGGTTGTTCCTGAGCAGGGCTGCGGAAGCCAAATGTGTCCCAGGTGCCAGTGCCTCTGGGGACATGCAGTAGCCTCCTGCTGCTGAGAGCAGCTCGGAAGCTTGTCCTGAAATCCGTGGAGCTTGTTTTCCAACTTGATTGTAGACTTGCTGGGTTTTGCTCCTTCCTCCAGTCCCTGAATAAAGAACTTCCACCCCAAGCTTTAGGAGACTGTCACATCTCTGGCCAGAGCGTCACTCATTGCTGCATGAGCAGAGCCAGCGCCCCAGTGCTGCTGCTCTGAATTGTGACCTGAGGGAGGATGGGAAGCCACCATTCCCACTAACAGCTCTGTGGGGCCTCAGTCCTTGGCTGTGGTGTCCCAGTGCTCCAGGCCAGTGGTGCGTGGGCACCTGCCATGTCCTTGACCACAGCTGGCTCTGGGGAGATGGTTCCAGCTGCAGAGGTGATGGGGAGGTGCTGAGGGACTGTGCGAGACACATGTTGACCCCTGCAGAGGGGATGGGAATGTGCTGCTTGAGCTGGGCACTTTCCTTTGCCTGCGTCTCTCCAGTCACAATATCCCTGTCCCAGATAACAGGACAAGGATTTTCTCCTGGAGAAGGTACTTGTGTGATGGTTTTTGGTCCTGGCTGGCCACCTGCAGCCTTTTGCACTCTGAGCTGCATTCCTTGTTCTGAAAGGTCCCCATCTTTAACGGAGTCTTGTTTAAACGTGTCCAAAGACGTTGGGGACTCTCTCTGCAGGGGGTATTGGACGTGGTCCATCATGGAATCATGGAGTCATTTATATTGGGAAAGACCTTTAAGATCGAGTCCAACCCTTAATGCAGCACTGTCAATTTCATCACTAAATCATCTCCCTCAGCTGCACATCTGTTTTAAAAACTTCCTGGCAAACACTTGGGGTGTTGACCCGGAGACAGTTCACGAGCTCCAGGGGAGGTAGTGGGGGGGAGGTAGCTCTTCTCAGGGGGACACAGGGTGCCCCAGGCCCATCTCAGGCTGGTCTTGAGATGTCACATTCATCTGTCAACCTGTGCAGCTTGGCGATGAAGGGCCCTGGGCAGGGGCACTGCGGCCGGGGATGCTCTTGCTCGTTAGGTTGGCTGCTACTTAACACCCGGGGGTTGTGATTCTGTCTGCTCTGCCAGCCCAGGAACCTGCCCTGGAACCCTGCGAGGGCGATGGAGGTGGCGCCGTGGTCCCGGCGGCAAGCGCGTGTGCGAGCAGACGTTGCCGGTGCTGCGAGCCCTAAACGCGTTCGTTAATTCATTAAAAGGGCACCAACCGGCCGGGGGTTGGTACCGGCAGCCCCGGGCAGAGCGAGGGGTGTGCGCGGCCCCGGTGCCTGCCCCGCCAGGAGGGGTGCGCGGGCTGCACGTGTTCGCGCGCCGCCTGGCCCCTCCCCGCCAGCCCCGCGCACGAGCCGAGGCGGGGCGAAGAAAGGGGCGTGGCCTCCTCTACGGTGTCGCCCGCGTCAGGGTGGGCGGGGCCGCACCAGCAGACAAGTGACGTCACCGCCCCGGCTACTGCGGTTGCTACCGGGTTGGGTCTGGCGGTCCGCCGCGGACGGCCCCAGAGCGGCGGTGCGGGCGGACGGCGGGGTTGTTTCTCGGCGCCGCCACCTCTTTTCCTTCCCCCTCCTCCGACCCCAGACCGCAGGGAAGACCCCAGTCCCCCCGGCCCTCGGCGCCGCCGCTCCCGGGCGGGCGGGGCGGGGCCGGTGGCGGCGCGGCGGGCGGGCGGGGCCGGCGCCGCCTCGCACAAAGCCGTGTGTGCCCGGGTGCGGGCGGAGCTATCTTTCGGACCGCATTGGCATCGCCGCACCGGTGCTGGTATCGCCCCGTCGGGCGGCCGCAATGTGAGGGGGTGATGGCCGCGGGGCATGGCCGCCGGGCAGCGGCAGGGCGGGCGGCGGCGGGCGCTGAGCGCCGCCGGTGAAAATGGAGCCCCATCCGCCGGCGGCCGTGCCCGAGCTCCCGCTGCCCCGGGAGCCGCGGCGGGACGAGTCGGGGCTGGAGCTGGAGTCGGACTTCTGGGCACCTGAGGCCGCCGAGCCCGCCCCGGGGCCGCCGCCGTGGTCAACGCTGGAGCAGGGGGGCTGCCTGGCCCTGGGAGGTCCCGCCGAGCCGCTGGCCCGGCCGGAGGAGGAGGAGCCGCGTCTCCGACCGGTCTTTGATGCCCTGGACCGTGACGGCGATGGTTTCGTGCGGGTGGAGGAGTTCGTCCAGTTTGCCACGGCCTACGGCGCCGAGCAGGTGAGAGCTGCAGCTCCCCCGGGCACCCGCCGGGGCCTGCGCCCGGGCCCGCCCGGGGCCCTGTCAGGCTTGTGAGGCCAGGGCCTCCCTTCGCACCTGCCCCGACGGAGCCGCTGCTCATGGGTTGAAGGCGATGGCTCCCTGCCATCGGGACTCTCGGTGCTGGCCTTCTGGTGGTCCCCTGTCTGCTGAAGGGGTGATGAGCAAAGGTGGCTGGTGTCGATGGCGGCACTCTCAGAAGAGCCTTTAACGTGAGCAAGAGCAGCATTTTCACTGCTGGTATCTAGGTCGTCCCAGGTGAAGGGCATGCATGGGCTTAAATGGGTGCAGGAGGGAGCCTGGTGAAGATGGAGCTCACCTTTTCCAGGTTCCAGTCCTCTGGGAACAGAGCATCTCAGCAGTGCTGCCGAGAGCCCACGTCCTGCTCTTTGTTCTCCATCACACATTTAGGTTTGTCTGAGCAGCTCCCGTGTGTGAGGGACCAGCAGCAAGATCCCAGGATCTCCAGCTGCTCCTTGCCCCCCTTACTGCCGAGGGTCCCTGCCTGACCTTGCTGACACCGTGCTGCGTATGGACCCCCTCACTTAGCAAGGGTTGGACGGTCCTGAACGTGCTTGCTTTCTTCCTTCCAGCTGCTTTGTACCCTGGTGAGCTTGGGTTTTTTCTTGCAGCAGATCAGATCCGATGTAATTTGAAGCTGCCTGGTGTGACCCAAAATGGAGAGAGCTCTAGCTGTGTACCACGCATGGAAATGAATTTGTTGGCATTTTGTTCCTTGGCCTGTGCTGGCGTTGCTACAAGAGGAAAAAAAAAAAAAAAAAGTCTGTTTTTTCAAGGCATGCAGGTATTGTTAGGAAGTTTCTGTGTGCTCACCCAGGAGATCCGCTTTAATTCTCTAGCTCTAGCTGCAGTGCATGGATTAAAGTGGCATGACAAAGCAAATCATCCTGTGTGAAGGGGTGTTTAGGTGGAGGAGGGTTTTTTTGTCTCTGTCCTCACAGTAAAAGCAGCTCTTAACGATAAAACAGAGGGATTTCTTCTAGAAAACAGATCTATCTAGTGGAGATGTGTAACTTCTTTGTCAGATCGTTGCTGGTGAGGGGCACTGCGTGTGCAGGTGGCATCGCTCACTGCCTGGTTGTGTGATTAACCAGGTAGTGTCATGGCACCAGGTAGGAGTTACAGGATCATCCCTGCAGTGCACTCCTGCATCTGCTGGGTGAGAAGCTTTATTCAGTGTAAAGCTTCTGACTCTTCCCGCCATGGTCTGGGCGCTCTGTGCCACTGCGCATCCCCCTGTCGCGGTTGCTGGCAGAGAAAGCAGAAGCAGATGGTCTGTTCATGCTGGAGTGGGAGTTGCTCCGTGGAACGCAGCCCCTGTGCATGGTGGCCTTTGTTTTGGGGCGCGATGGGAGGTTATTGGGGACCTCCCTGTGCTTTTGCTATGGAGCAGCTCAAGTAGGTGGGAAATAAGGGCAGGTGGATGGTGTGTGCGTGGCAGGGAATGTGGCAGGAGGGTCCGGCGGCTGTTTGTGTCAGCAGCGTGAACAGCTCATCCCAGCCCTGACACTCCAGCCCCATGCAGCAGCTTCCACCTTCATTCTGCCACAGGAATTGTGCCAGAGCTTCAAAGGTGTGACAACAAGGCTGTAAAGAGCTTTGAGATCTTGGCCTGATGAGCATTTGTGAACTGTTAAGGTCCCTCTTAAATTTAAAGCAGGATGTCCAGGGAGGTTTTGTGCCCCCAAGAGAGCTGCGTGTTCACACAGACCTGGCTTAGAAGTGATTGCCTGCAGGCTTCTTGCCTCGGCTGTCTGTTGTAAAGTCACTTGTTCCTTTGTGCCGAGTACAGCTCCCAGCAATGCTGTCCGTGCTGAAACACTTCGTGTGTCTTGGGTACGTTTATCTTCAAGAGACTCGTATGGCTGCTCGTGGTGTGCAGAACAGCTGCCTCTCAGTACAGCGAGTGCTAAACACACTAGTGAGGCTGATGTGGCAACGACTGAGCCAACAGGTAACAGGCACCCCAGGGAGTGTGGTCTGGTAGCTTTTGCAGAGATGTGCTTGAAGAGAAGTAGTTTGTGATGCCTCTGCCTGTATCCTTACGAGCCCGCAGTTTAGAAAAGTAGGAAGGTGCACTGTGAGGAGAAGGGGTCAGTGGTGGGGTCTTTAAGCTCCCAGAAGATGTGCAGAATAACAAAGGGAGAGTTCTGGGGAGGCTTCTTGACCTATTTCGTTTCAAGCAGATGTCACTTGGGAGTCTTTTGACAAATGGAAATCCAGCTCATGTGAAAGATAAAGGATGGGAACATCACGGGGGGTGGGGGGGTGGGGGTAAAATGGTGTTAAGACTAAAAGGACACTTTGAGATGTAAACAAAAGTAGTACTACAACTGGAACTAGAAAGCTTGCAAGGGAGGTGTTGGGGTTTGATGGCTCATGAAGGTAACAATCAGCAGGGAGCTAACAAGAAGCAGATTCCACTCCTCTTGCTGTCACCCTTTCCTATCAAGAGGAGGAGGTTTCTGCTTCCCTTGCTTCTGCTCCTCCTTCCTCCTGGCTTCTGACCACAGGGCTTGGTGTGTGGAAGGTGTGAATGGGGTGGTGGTGGAAAAATAGTCTGAAGTTATGGCAGCCAGCTGACTGATCTGAGGGCTAGGTGAGGGTTTAAAGGTTAAGGAGAGTGTGCGTGTGTAACTGTGTCTACTGGGGAGCTGGAGAGCAGCAAGTGTTGTCGGTAGCACTCACTAAAACACCACAGGCGTTTATGGGCTACTGAGCTCAGCGCTGTTGGATTATTTGGCTGAAATGTTTATTAGTCAAATGTCAAAGGAATGAGACCAAGTGGCATTTATTCCATGAAAATGACATGATTGTGAATTTCTGTTATGATTTTTTACTTTATTTTTTTCTCTGCATGATGAAAACCATGGGTAGAAAAATTGAGGAGGGCAGAGGGTTGGTTTGGTTTTTAGCTTAAGTAGCTTGGCTGTCGAAAGACAGGCTAAAGAGCTTCCTGGTTGTGGAACTGGCAGTGAAGTGTTAGTGTGGACTAGAGGGGATCAAGGCATGGAAATACGGTTTCATCCTGAGATTGATAAATAGATAAATTGATAAATAGAGATTGAGGTTCTTGCTAGTCCCTTCCTACTAGAAGATGGAGTATGGAGAGGATGCTGCTGAGGACCCAGCATCAAAGGGGGGTTTCCTACTGGCTGGCACCAGAGGCTGGAGTGAAGCTGGTTTAGACAGTGAGGTAGGAGGTAGAACCACACTTCACATAATTTTTACATCACCTTGTAAAGCAAGAAAGGTTGTGTCTGTGGATCTGTGGGTTGTATGGAATCTAAGGCCATTGCACAATAGTTTTAAACCATCGAATGTGTAATTTGTCCTGCCTGTTGTACAGTTGCAGTGTGTCCCTCCAGCGTGGTGGTGGAGGCCAAGCCCTTCTCACCAGATTTGTTACTAGCTAGAAATGCAGGGTTGCATCAGGGCTGGGAAAAGCGGGTGTTTGTGAGGAGAAGCTGTCCTGCTGGCCTCTTGGGGTTTTTCCCTTTTTTGTTTCCATCTAGAAGACGCTTGGAGGTAGAAAAGTCCCTTGTATCACATGATCTGAGCCTTGTCTATTTTGAAACGCTCCAAGCTCTGTGGCATCTCTGTCCCTTGTGCTCTGATGGAGATCTTCAGATTTTTTTTTTATTTTCCTCCTGATGACCAGTCCAAGCTTCATTTCCTTGTGCTTTGTTTCACATCCTTTAACGTTTACAACCTTCAAGTATCTGGTCTTGACTACCAGCTGTCCTCTGCCCCCACATCAGCTACTCATCGCCAAGCTCATATTCAGCTTTTAGCTTTCCCTTGTGTGATGGTTTCCAAAGCTTTTTACTGGGTTTGTTGTGCTTTTCCGACTTCCCACCCCCCTTTCAGCTTGTTGTGATGAGGTGACCAGCCTGAGCTGGATGCTGCAGGAGAAGTTGTGTTTTGAGGGTAGCCAGAGTCTCTCCAGACAAGGGCTGCAGAGAATCGTGGGGGTTCAGTTTCAGTTTTAAACAGAACAATCTGCAAGATTTGGCAATTATTTTCTGGAATGAAGTCTGGATAGTATCAAAGTACAGCTTTTTAGCAGTTCACCCCCAGTTAATACAGGCTCACCTCTGATGGATCTCTTGGGAATTGCGCACAGATCCTGGATCAAATGCTTCCTACCTCCAGTGTGGGTCCTCTCCTGGAGCTGCTGACGTTGCAGCTGATCTTGGATGCCCTCCCTGTTCCCCTTGGTCTTCTCCCACTTCCCTGTGAAATCTAATAGTTTGGATCACTGTCATGAGGAAAACTCAATTCTTTTTTTTTTTCTTTTTTCTTTTTTTTGAGGGTTCTTACGCCCTTTGAGCTGAGGAAATACTAGTTTTGCTTGGAGATTTCACAAGCTCTCTTGCATGAGTTTGTGGGCTACATATGTGTGAGTGAAGCTTAAATTGCCTCCAACTGTGCTGCCACTGCTGCCGTACTCCTTGGAGGGTTTAATGGTTGCTGAACTTTGGTGTCCGCTGCTGAGAGCGGAGCTGTGGCTGCACCGCAGGTTTGAGCCTGCCTGCGGCCACGCGTGTCTGCTTTGGAACAGGAACTGGTCTGAAATAGTTGGCTTGCTTTGACCAAGTGCCCAGGTTGGTTTGTATTGTGTGTGTGTCGTTGTGTGTCCGTCCCCCCCCCCCCCCCCACTCCCCTCCACCGCTCCCAATCGCCTTATTGTCTTCTGGGGGGGGTTAGTCTCATACCCGCCCAGGGGGTGTATGGCCCCTTAGGCCGCGC